>JADBBT010003808.1:0-11017 GCA_015711505.1 Sylvilagus bachmani | reverse complement strand
CCCCAGTGCAGGTGTGTGTCCCCTCCTCCCCCAGTGCAGGTGTGTGTGTCCCCTCCTCCCCTCCCCCGTGCAGGTGTATGTGCCCCCCTCCTCCCCTCCCCCAGGGCCCTGTTGGCTGGAGGGGGACACGGGCAGCACCAGGCCCCCGTGGCTGAGTGCTGGTCTCCCGAGCCCAGTCCTGGGCCCCCCCGCCGGCCTTTGTTCCCCTGTCGCTCAGCAGTGCCCTCTGGTGGTCTGGTGGCCTCTGCCCTCTCCTGAGCACGTTTTTTTGAGAGTTAGTTTACAGAGAGAGAGGGATCTTCCATCCGCCGGGTCACTCCCCAATTGGCTGCAACGGTCAGGGCTGGGCCAGGCTGAAGCCAGGAGCCAGGAGCTTCTAGGTCTCCCATGCAGATGCAGGGACCCAAGGACTTGGGCCATCCTCCACTGCTTTTCCAGGCCATAGCAGGGAGCTGGATCGGGAGTGGAGCAGCTGGGACCAAACTGGCACCCATATGGGATGCCGGCACCACAGGCAGAGGTCCAGCTCACAGTGCCACAGGGCCAGCCTCAGAATCTCGCTTTGTGATGTGTGTGTGAGCCGTGCTGTCACGCACAGTGTGGTGCTATCTGTGTAGCCTGTGCCTGGCGAGACAAGCACTGAGTTCACGCCCTTGGTAATGAGCTGCGTGTCTCCCTGAAGGATGAGTCCGGTTTACTCTGGGTTCTGGGGAAACTGAGTGTTGTGCAGCAGTGGGGAGATGAACAGCTTACATGTGCTCTTGAAAACACAGGTGTGGCCGGAGGTCACGGACCCCGAGAAGTTCGTCTACGAGGATGTGGCCATTGCCACGTACCTGCTGGTAAGAGCGCATGCATGTGGGCAGCATGGCCCGGGCGGGTGAGGAGCGGTCCCCAGGCCTGCGGCTGGCGGTGCCACAGCCCTGTGTGCCTGTGCCGTGGCCCTGCCTGCCGCCGCCGTGCTGGTGAGGAGCAGCTTGGAGTCAGGCAGCTGGGCTGCGGGTGTCAGCCGAGTCCGGTTGTCTGTCCCCACCAAGGCACATGCGCGGTCCAGCCCGGCCTCCGGCGATTCTAGAGTTGTCCCGCCTTGCTCACTAGCCAGCTAGGCGTGGGCACACCCTCTAACGTAACACTCTTGATTTTCTTACCTAGCAAATGTTTGTAGCAGATAGTCTCCGATTTTTCTTTAAAGACTCATTTATTTATTTGAGAGGTGGAGTTACAGACAGAGAGGAGAGAGAGAGGGGGAGAGGTGTCCTCCACCCGCTGGTTCACTCCCCAGATGGCCACAGTGACCAGAGCTGCGCTGGTCAGGAGCCAGGAGCTTCCTCCGGGTCTCCCATGTGGGAGCAGGGGCCCAAGCACTTGGCCATCTTCTGCTTTCCCAAGTCATTAGCAGGGAGCTGGATGGGAAGTGGAGCAGCCAGGACTCGAACCTGTACCCATATGGGATGCTGGCGCTGTAGGCAGGGGCTTAGCCTACTGGGCTACAGCACCGGCCCCTCCAGTTATTTTTCAACTTATAATTCTCGCACTGTTTGGAAATGAGTTTTTTATTACCCAAGTTTGCAGAACTTAAAGGATGTAGAAACAGCGTGAACCAGTGGATGCCAGCCCTGGAGCCCTGCCCAGACCCCCCTGCACGTGGACCGGGGGCACACAGGGGTCTCGGTGGCCGGAGCCCGGGTCTGTGCTGCCTGTCCGCACACTGCTCCCGCGAGGCAGGAGCCCCGGCGGGGTGTGCCGAGCTGCTCTGGAGCGGGGAGAATGCCGGCTGACGCGGTTTTGCCTTCTCTCTGCTTAGATCCTGTGGGAGGAGGAGAGAGCGGAGAGGGGCGTGGTGGCCAAGCAGTCCTTCGTGGATCTGGGCTGTGGGAACGGCCTGCTGGCCCACATCCTCAGCAGCGAGGGGGTAAGATGCCGCTGGACTCCACTGGGACACTCTGGGCCGGCTGGTGTGTCGGTGTCGGTGTTGGTTCTAATATTTATTTGAAAGGCAGAGGTCGTCCATCCACTGGTTCACTCCCCAAATAGCAGCAACAGCCAGGTCTGGGCCAGGCCGAAGCCAGGAGCAGGAGCTTCTTCCAGGTCTCCCACGCGGGTGCAGGGCCCCGCTCCTGGGCCGTCCTCCGCTGCTTTCCCAGGCCACAGCAGGGAGCTGGCGGGACGTGGAGCAGCCGAGGTTGATCGGCACACCTGGACGGGTGCCACCGTTGCAAGCAGGCGGCTGGACCTGCGGCATTCAGCAGCCCAGACACGTTACTCTGTGAGCAGGTGCACAGGAACCCCAGGGAGACCGGCGACCTCGTCAGCCTGGGGGTCACAGGACACCGCATGTGGGCTCGGGAAGGGACCCCGCAGACGAGTGCTGGGTGGCAGGTGTCCTCCTGAACCCAGCATTGAGGGTGGGGCTCCCTTCTGAAGCTTTAGGATCTGGCTGAAGGGAGCAGTGTCCCGCACGGAGGCCCCTGCATGGACCAGCGTGGCACGGACCCTGGCTCCCGGCTCTGAAGTCTTCCCGTTGAGTGCAGGCAGGAGCGGGCCGGGAGCAGGGAGTTTGTAATCACGGCCCTGCGAGCAGCGTGCTCGGGGGCTGTGACCCTGCTGCTGACGTGGAGACCCCTGGGCGTCAGGAGGCACGGTGGTCCCGGACAGCTGGGGGCGTGGCCTTGGTGCCGAGTGCAGGGGACCCGGCAGCCTGCCCGGACTGAGCTGAGATGGGCTCACCCCTAGGTCGTGTCCCTGGGGCACTGGCCTGGGACCGTTCCCAGACCAAGGCCCCTGTGCCCCGTCCACTCCCTTTCCCAGCTGCTGGTGCCTGCTGGTGACCCAGGCTCTGACCTGCCTGTCCGGAGGCCGCGGAGCTGGGCCTGTGCCAGCACGGATGCCCAGGGCCTCTGGCACGGCTGCGCCAGCGGCGCCTGGCGGGTGCTCAGTGTCCTTGCGGGCTCATTGCAATGCAGCGCTAACCTGGGTTCCCGACTTACAGCATCCGGGCAGAGGGATTGACGTCCGGAGGAGAAAGATCTGGGAGCTGTATGGACCACAGACGCGGTTAGAGGTACAGGCTTCTGGGGGCTGCGGTTTGCACGCGCGTGGCTCTGTGTGGGTCCCTGGGGCAGAAACACTCGCTGTGAAGTGAGGATGGTCGCAGGCAGGACGGGGCAGCCCCTGGACGGAGCTGCTGCCGTCCACTGCCTGTGTGGGAGTGGGATGGCTGCCTCTGGGGGGCGGAGGACGCGCCGTGCTGGCTGCCCCCGCTCCCTCTGCAAGTTCCCGGGCTGCCTGGAGCCCAGAGGGCAGCCGTGGGTGCAGCCGCCTCCCTGCCACGCAGCGCCCACTGCCCAGGGCCCTGTTGGGTCAGCACCCGCCCAGCTGTGGCCAGACCACAGGGTCTCATCTGTGGGTGCAGGCTGTTGACCAGCGCTATGAATACTGGCGGGAGGGGCCGTGAGGGAGAGGAGTGGGGGAGCTCCACGCCCACGGTGCTGCCCCCTCGTTAGTGTTCCTGCCGGCCTGCCCCTTCCGGAAGCGCCTTGCGGAGGGGGCGGGGTCTCCCTGGTGGCTTCACTCTGGGCCCAGGGTTCACGCTGCAAGTCTCAGAGCCAGGTGAGCCAGGAGACTCCGGGCACGGGGAGAGTTCAGAAGTTCCCGGAAGTAGAATGAAAAGCGTGTGTTTTAGTCACAGAGTCTTGAAATCCATGCATAGTATTTTCTTTTTTTAAGACTCTTCGTTAATTTCTGGAGAGGGGAACCTTCTTCTGCCAAGTGCCATTTAGGTATTTATTTATTTAGTTTCCAATGATTTATTTATTCGAGGGGCAGAGGCAGTGTTACAGAGAGGGCGAGAAAGGTCATCCATCCGCTGGTTCACTCCCCGAATGACCACAACAGCTGGGGCCGGGGCCGATCCGAGGCTAGGAGCCAGGAGCCAGGAGCCTTTTCCTGGTCTCCCATGAGGGTGCAGGGCCCAAGGACTTGGCCCATCCTCTGCTGCTTTCCCAGGCAACAGCAGAGAGCTGGATCAGAAGTGGAGTAGCCGGGACTCAAACCGGTGCCCATATGGGATGCTGGCCCTGCAGGCAAAGGCTTAACCCAGTACGCCAGAGTGCTGGCTCCAGTTCAGGTATTTATACCATCATTCATGCGCCACACAACATCAGCAAGTTACGCATGAGCCTGCTGAAGTCTGTTGACTTTTGGGCCGCACCTGCAGATGCCCTGGCAGGGCCAGACCATGGGCCTTCGGTGGCCGTTCCCCACCCTCGCTCCATTTCAAGGCAGAGTTTACAGAGAGAGGTCCTCCACCTCCCTCCATGGCTACGGCAGGCTGAAGGCAGGAGCAAGAATTCCATCCTGGCTCCCGCGTGGGCCGCAGGGCCCCTAGTACTTGGGCCGTCTTCTGCTGCCTTCCCGATGGGTGAGCAGGCTGCAGGACCGGAAGTGGGGCAGCCGGGACTCGCTCCGGTGCTCCGATACGGCATGCCGGCACCAGAAGCAGCCGTGTCATCAGCATCAGTGCCGAGCTAGGGTGCCAGCCGCGTCTGTGCATGTTTCCCGAGACATTCCGAGGACCCCGCGTGTGTGCGCTCTGTAGGGGTCCTAAACACCCAAGCAGCCTGGGCTCTGGAGTGACGCGGCTGGTGCCAGAATCCACCGTGTCCCCAGGGGAAGCCGGGTAGAGTCCTTGGGCAGGAAGCTCCCAGCGATCGGACAGGCCCTCTGCTTGACGTGAGACCCGAGGCAGGTGCTGGCTCGCTCGGTGCCCTGGGCGGGTGGAAGGTTCCCAGCCCTGCCTCGGCTCGGCCACACCCTGCCTGGCTCTCGGTGCTCGCGACCCCGCAGCTGTGCTCTCGGCATGCGAGGGCCAAGGCAGAGCGGGTGGTGGCCCGCAGCGCGCTCCTCGCCGCCTCCACAGACAGGTGCAGGCCAGGCCACGCCACAGAGCCGCTGCCTATCGTGGCCACGCCGTGGTGGCCACAGGAAGCTCCACACAGAACAGGAGCGTGGCAGCCGCTGTGTCTGCAGTGCCAGGTGGGGCTTTCTCACTGAGCAGCTGGGGCTTTGTTCAGCCTGCTGTTGGCAGGATGGTGCCCCAGGTGGTCCTGCAGCATGTTGTACCGCATCCAGCCACCCATGAGCCGGGTGGGGAATGGGAATGAGAAGTGCGTGTGTGCGGCTGTGGGGCACTGGCCCGCGGCCCCGTGGATGGGGGAGTGCACCTGCTAACAATGCAGGACTGGAGTTGAGCTGCAGAGGCCCCTGTGTGTGCCCGTGTCCTTGTACGGACCGGCCTTGCCCAGGCGGCCCTGCTCTGGCCCCTCCCCAGTCCCCAGGGCACCCTCCGCGGCTCTCACAGGAGCTCGGTTGTGAGTGGGGGTCTCCCTGCCCCTCCCTGTCCCTCCCTGTCCCTCCCTGTCCCCATCACGCCTGTGGATGCCGGCCAGTTATCGGAAAGTCTGTTTGCTCCTCCGAGTGCTTGGCTGACAGCAAGCCGCCTGGCTGGCACGGAGGTTGCCGGGCGCGGTGCCCTGCCGCCATCTTCCCTGGCTGGCATCGCTGCGGACTGTGGGGTGTGGGCGGAAGGGCCTCCGAGTCAGCCTCAGGCTCGCCGCCTGGCGCTGTCTCCTCCGCGCTCTGCCCGTCCCGCCCGTGGCCGTGCACCCACGTTTGCTGTCGGTGAGATGGGGCTTGGCAGAGTGCGGCACGTTTCTCCGGCCGTGTCCCTGAAGGGGGCTGGCGTTTGCCGACGCGGGCGGCACGGTCCCCTCCGCGGCCGCAGTGGGGTGGGGGCTGTGCAGCAGGCGGCACTGCAGCGTGCCCGTCCCGTGTGTCACTCAGGAAGCCGCCATCACGCCGAGCGACGAGACCCTCTTCCCCGGCACGGACTGGCTCATCGGCAACCACTCCGACGAGCTCACGCCGTGGATCCCCGTCATTGCGGCCAGGTGAGTGGCAGAGCGCGCTTCTGTCTACACCGCGCTGGCCGCGATGGCAGCCGCCGGCCGCGCAGGGCTGCTGAGTGTGTGGGTGAACTCAAGCTGTTTTTCCAAAGCTTTATTCGTTTATTTGGAGGGTGGAGCGGTAGAGAGAGCAGGAGGCATAGACCGTAATCCTACATCCCCAGAGGCCGCAGCTAAGGCCGCCCCGCCCCCAGCCAGGACCCAGAGGCTCCATCTTGGTTTCCTACATGGGCGCAGGGCCCCAAGCACTTGAGCCGTCTTCGGCTACCTGCCCAGGCTGTTTGCAGAGAGCCGGGTTGACACTGGAGCAGCGGGGACTGGAGCTGGCGCCCACGCGGGGTGGCGGCTTTCCCCTCGAGTTGCTGACGGCAGTGCTGTGGGTGTCAGTGTGGCCTCTTGCTGGTATCTGACTCTGTCCTCTGCTCCTGGCGAGCGGAAGGATGCACGGGCCTGTGGGCTCGTGGCCGCCGCAGGGCTGGAGGTGTCTCCTGTGGGCTCGTGGCTGCCGCGGGGCTGGGAGGTGTCTCCTGTGGGCTCGTGGCTGCCGCGGGGCTGGGAGGTGTCTCCTGTGGGCTCGTGGCCGCCGCAGGGCTGGGAGGTGTCTCTGGTGACAGGAGGGACTGTCCTGGCAGCAGCACGCGTCCCCAGGGCGGACCCTCCCGCAGGGCAGTGTCCCTCACTGTGGGAGGCCTTGGCACTGCCCGCTCCATGCCAGGCGGGGTCTCCGGCGCCTGGGACCTCACAGCCAGTGATGCCACCCAGGGCTCAGCGTTTTTTTTTTTTTTAAATAAGTATTATCTATAATTTAAGCTTTTCATTTTTTAAGAACATTTATTTATTTATTTATTTGAAAGGCAGAAATACGGGGTGGAGGGGCTTTCCATCCACTGATTCACCTCCCAGATGGCTAAACGTCCAGGGCTGGGCCAGGCCAAAGCCAGGAGCTAGGGGCTTCCTCCGGGTCTCCCACGTGGGTGCAGGGCCCAAGTACTCCCAGGGAGCTGGGTCAGAAGTGGAGCAGTCGGGACTCGAACCACCGCCCTGTGGGATGCTGGCACTGCAGGCGGAGGCTTAGCCTGCCATGCCGCCGTGCAGGCCCCCGGGCTGTCTCCACTCGGTCCGTGTGTGTCTGCCTCTGACACGGGCGTTGCAGAGCCGAGTCCCAGGGTACGGATGTCAGCAGTGATGAGCAGGCGGGTTCGGTGGGGGCAGGCGGCGCCTCGTGGTTTCTCAGAAGAGCAGCGCCATCCCCGGGGTCCTGTGGCCCTTGCTGGCCGGCGGCTGCCCGCTGCCCGCCGCCTTTGCAGGTCCTCCTACGACTGCCGCTTCTTCGTCCTGCCCTGCTGCTTCTTCGACTTCGCTGGCAAGTACCGCCGCCGGCAGAGCCAGAAGACGCAGTACCGCGAGTACCTGGACTTCGTGCGGGAGGTGGGCGTGGCCTGCGGCTTCCACGTGCAGGAAGACTGCCTGAGGATTCCCTCCACCAAGAGGGTGCGTGAGGCCGCCGCGCGGGGTGGGGCGGGCCGGCCTGCGGCATCCCTGGCCTCGGCTGGCGGCGTCCGGGCTGGCCTGCGGAGGGTGTGTCCCTGGCCTCAAGCCCGGCCCGCCCCTGGGTATCCGCTGGGAAGTGTCCAGGTCGGGGCCGGGCAGGAAGGCAGGCTCGGCGGGCTGGTGCTGTTGTCACGGGGCCGTTCACCGCGTGGTCTCCGTCAGCCTGCGCTTTGGTTTTTATTAAAGGAGGTTGCACATTTTTTATTTGTTCAAAGGCAGAGGGACAGACAAGGAGACACAGATCTTCTGCCCATTGGTTCACTCCCCGAGTGGCCGCACACGGGGGAGCCAGGGTCCTGGAACTCCATCCAGGTCTCCCCCAGCGGTGTTAGCAAGGAGTGGGTTCAGAAGCAGAGCAGCTGCGACTTGGTGTGGCGTGCCACCATGGTGGGCGACACCCCAGGCAGCTGCCCAACCCCGGCACCGCCACGGCTGCCCGGCCTGTTTCCTTGGGGCCATGTGGTGTGGCTGTCAGATGCCGGTGTGGCCGGCGCGTGCTCTGCTCCCAGCACAGGGGACACAGCACAGGGCCACACACGGCAGGTGTCAGCCGGGCTGTATTGTGGCGCCGTGCCATGGCAGTGAGAACCCCCCTCCATCATCGCTCGCCAGCTCGGCCGTTCCTGCCCAGGGAGGGAGTCGTGAGCAGGGTGTTTAATGCACCGTGGGCCGGATCACAGCGTACACTCACTTGCACGCCCTGAGAAGGACGGGACGAGCACGGCTCGGCCCGCTGTGCCCATCCAGTGCTGCGCTGGGCACCCTGGCCCTGCCTGACCTCGCTCCGGCAAGGCCCGGACCGTACCCCCCCCCCCCGGCATCTGGGGGTCCAGAGCAGGGCGGTACTGGTGGGCTCACGGGAGGGGCTGAGCGATGGCGTTTTGTTTATTATTTTTAGGTCACTTGTGTAAAGTGAATTTTTCTTGAAGAAAACATTTTGTATAAAATTCCTTTTTACAACTTTTAAAAACGTTATTTAAAGCATGCAGACTTGGTGCGTTTCAGACGTACGGCTCTAGGTGCAGGGGTCATTTTTCAGGCGAGGGCTTTCTCGTGAGAGGTGTGGGGAGCGCTGGTGTTGCTTGCCCGGGCAGGAGGCCCCGCCCCCGCTAACTGCCCTCCTCTGCGCAGGTCTGCCTCGTCGGGCGGTCCAGGACCTACCCGGCCGCCGCGGAAGCCGAGCTGGACGAGCAGCGGGCCCGCTACATCCGCGGCAGGCAGGGCCGGCCCTCCCCGGCTGCCCGCGGCGCTGCTCGCCCCGACGGCCGCGGAGCCGGGGAGGCAGGAGGGCCCTGGCTGCCTGGCTTCCAGCCCAGAGAGAAGGCCGAGCCCGTGCGCAACTGCGCCAGCCTCCCTCGCGCGTTCCTGGACCGCGTGGTCCTGCAGGTGGCCGCCCTGCTGCTACGGGGCAGGCCGCTGAGCCCCGGAGGCGCCCGGAGCGGGGCTGTGCAAGCCTGGGACGGAGGAGGTGAGTGTCTGGCCCGGCCCACGCATGCTCGCTGCATGGCCTGAGCGGTCCGTGAGTGCACGTGGACCTCGGGGCACGCGGGGAGGAAGGCCGAGGCAAGGGGAGGGCAGTGTGGCCCTGAGGGGCCCTACAAGGCGTTCAGGTTCAGGGCTCCCACGGCCCCACAGGAGGCAGGAGGGGCCAGGGCCCCGCATGCACGGTGAGATCCCTGGGAGACTGCGGGTCGTTCTCTGAAATCCCCAAGACACGAGAAGGCCTGTGATCAGCGGGGAACAGGCCTCTGATGGCGCTCAGGGAGCAGGGGACAGGGCCCTGGTGGCGCTCTGGGAGCAGGGGGCTCCCAGCCATAGCATAGCGCCGTCTGCAGGTGGCTCTTTTTGTTCACGCTTCCCAGCCAAGGCTCCGTCCCACAGGGATTCTGGCGTCGGCCACCAGAGGGCGCTGTGGGGCTGCCCGGGTGGGGATGGCCACAGGCTTGCTTCTGGGAGGGGGCAGGGAGACCCAGCCCTCAGCCCTCTGCCTGCCGGTGCCGGCCCTTCAGGGGCGCAGATCAGGGAGGGGCGGCGACCTTTCCTCCCAGCCCCGCGTCTTCCTCACCTGGGCCTGGCCACAGGCTCCCGCTCAGGGTTCCTCCTGCACTGAGCCCTCTGCTCTCGCCTGCGGGCAACGCGGCAGATCCTCCTGTCCTCCCAGAACACACCTGACAGCGTCCACTCAGAAATGCCCCGCAGGGCCCAGGCACCGGCGTTTGGCCAAGGTGGCACTGACCAGGGGCTGGGCCCTCAGACAGGCCAGCAGGGTGTTGGGCTCTGGGCTGTCCCACTGACAGGAGGCTCCTTGGGGCCAGAGTACCAAGGAGGGAGCCTGAGGCTGGGGTCTCAGCACAGGGCAAAGCGGGGGGCAGGGGTCCTGGGGGGCCAGAGGTCTCAGCACAGGGGCAAAGCGGGGGGCAGGGGTCCTGAGGGGCCAGAGGTCTCAGCACAGGGGCAAAGCAGGGGGCGGGGGTCCTGGGGCGGGGTCAGCACTGGGGCAAAGCAGGGGGCGGGGTCCTGGGGCGGGGTCAGCACTGGGGCAAAGCAGGGCGGGGTCCTGGGGGCCGAGGTGGACTGAAAGTTCTGAACCCTGGAGACCCTGGTGCACTTGGCCCTTCAGAGTCGTGGCACACGGTGTGGCTGCAGTGGAGCTGCCCTGTGCAGGGGCCGTGGTGGACCCCTGCTGCTCATCGTCACTAGGGTTATGACAAGAGCATTTAGAAACGCGTGCGGGTCCTCCAAGTGGAGAGTGTAGGTGCAGGAGACTGACTGTGCCCGCTGGGGGGCTGTGTACAGAACTCTGCCTGCCGTGTAGACCTCTGTGCCTGCTGTGTAGACCTCTGTGTGCCGTGTAGACCTCTGTGCCCACTGTGTAGACCTCTGTGCGCCGTGTAGACCTCTGTGCCCTCTGTGTAGACCTCTGTGAACCGTGTAGACCTCTGTGCCTGCTGTGTAGACCTCTGTGAGCTGTGTAGACCTCTGTGCCCTCTGTGTAGACCTCTGTGAGCCATGTAGACCTCTGTGAGCCGTGTAGATCTCTGTGCCCTCTGTGTAGACCTCTGTGAGCCATGTAGACCTCTGTGAGCCATGTAGACCTCTGTGCCCTCTGTGTAGATCTCTGTGAGCCGTGTAGATCTCTGTGCCCGCTGTGTAGACCTCTGTGAACCGTGTAGACCTCTGTGCCCTCTGTGTAGACCTCTGTGAGCCGTGTAGATGCCTTTGTGAGCTGTGTAGACCTCTGTGAGCTGTGTAGACCTCTGTGCCTGCTGTGTAGACCTCTGCCCGCTGTGTAGACCTCTGTGAGCCGTGTAGACCTCTGTGAGCTGTGTAGACCTCTGTGTGCCGTGTAGACCTCTGTGCCTGCTGTGCAGACCTCTGCCCGCTGTGTAGACCTCTGTGAGCAGTGTAGACCTCTGTGCCTGCTGTGTAGACCTCTGTGAGCCATGTAGACCTCTGTGCCTGCTGTGTAGACCTCTGTGAGCTGTGTAGACCTCTGTGCCCTC
>JADBBT010003807.1:0-11018 GCA_015711505.1 Sylvilagus bachmani | reverse complement strand
TTTAAAATCTTTTCTGAACACATGCTAAACTGAGCTCCTGTATACAAAGAGAATTGAAAATGAATCTGGATGTGAATGAGAGGGGAGGGGGAGGGGGTAAGGGGGAAGGGTAGCGGGGGGAGGGGAGGTATGGGTGGGGAAGCCATTGCAATCCACAAGTTGTACCTTGGAAATTTATATTCTAAATAAAAAAAAATAATAATAAATAAATAAATAAATAAATTGAAAAAAAAAAAGAGCCCATGAGAATATTTTAGGCATGGAAAGCCAAGACACTCTGGTAAAAACAGAAGACCTAAATGAAAGATCTCTGCGAGGGAGATCCCAGTGGAAAGAACGGGGCCATCAAAGAAGGAGGTACCTTTCCCTGAAGGGAGGAGAGAACTTCCACTTTGACTACGACCCTGTCGGAATAAGATGGAAGTCGGTGAACCCTAAAGACTTCCATAGCCTTGGCAACTCATGACTAGAGCCTAGGGAGATTACTGACGCCATAAACAAGAGTGTCAAATTGTTAAATCAACATCAGGAGTCACTGTGTACTTACGTCTCATGTGGGATCTGTCCTTAATGTGTTGTCCAATGTGAAGTAATGCTATAACTAGTATTGAAACAGTATTTTTACACTTTGTGTTTCTGTGTGGGTGCGAACTGATGAAATCTTTACATAGTATCTACTGAATCTATCTTCTGTATATAAAGATAATTGAAAATGATTTAAAAAACTTGGTGTTAAATTGGAAATTGCATAGATAATTAATCAAGTTAAAAAAAAATCATGTAGAATCTCTGTCCTTAATGTGCTGTATATTTTGAATTAATACTATAACCAGTACTCCAACAGTGTTTTTCACCTTGCGTCCCTATGTGAGGGCAAACTGTTGAAATCTTTACGTAATATGTACTAAACTGATCTTCTGTATATAAAGAAAATTGAAAATGAATCTTGATGTGAATGGAAGGGGAGAGGAAGCAGGAAAGGGGAGGGTAGCGGGTGGAAGGGAAGTTCTGGGGGGGAAGCCATTGTAATCCATAAGCTGTACTTTGGAAATTTATATTCTTTAAATAAAAGAATATATATATATAGAATATATATATATAGAATATATATATATAGAATATATATATATATATAAAGAATGTGCAAATTCTCATTCTGTGTACATATGTGATGTCAATCCTGCATCTATGGCATTAAACCCATAAATATTTTTGTCAGCCTCAAAATCATTTGTATTCACTATATATTCTGACTTGGTTTATTACATTATTGACATCTTTTGAGTGCCCACATGAAACATGGACCTATAGTTCATACCAATAAAAGTAATTATTTAAAATACATCAGTCATGTTCATTGTCAAAAATATACAAAACTTGAAAAGAACATCTCTATTTTCACATATCAAAAGTAATGATTATTCTTTCACATGTATATGTGTAATAGTTTGTATGCATCTGTATGAAGGGAAAAGGAATCTTACCTGAGAACAGTTTCTGCCTGTATTTACCTGTAAATCACATTGGTGGAAACACATTGACAGAGCTTGAGAAAATTGTTGAAATTATATGTGCGTTTCTATCATGATGCTGGCCTGTCTCAGTGGGGAGAATATGTTGAGGCAGTCATTCAACAGAAATGGGAAAAATAACCTATAGGGAGGGAATCAATGGGAGGTAGATGACAATTAGGATATGAATGCATGGAAGAGGAGATAAAGAAGTAGAACATACAATTAGGAGAGCCATGCATTTTCTAAACTTAAAATAGAAAAACCAAGCTGTTGTATTTAGTCTACACTTTCTTTTTTTTTAATTTTGGTTGTTGTTTTTCATTTTTAAAGATTTTTTTTTTGAAAGTCAAAGTTATAAAGAGGCAAAGACAGAGAGAGAGGTCCTCCATCCGCTGGTTCACACCCCAGTTGGCCACAATGGTTGGAGCTGCACCAATCCAAAGCCAGGAGCCTGGAGGTTTTTCCGTGTCTCCCAGGAGGGTGCAGTGGCCCAAGGAATTGGGCATTCCTCCACTGCCTTCCCAGGCCATAGCAGACAGTTGGATTGGAAGTGGAGCAGCCAGGACTAGAACCAGCACCCATATGGGATGTTGGCACTGCAGGCGGCAGCTTTACCAGGTATACCACAGCGCCTGCCCCTATACTTTTTTGTTAATAGAGGTTAGTTTCCATGTGTCATATCTCAGTCTGTTTATGACATATGCTTTTTCATATACTATTGTCCATATGTTGAAATCTATTATCCTAAAGCCTAAAAGTCTTGCCTTTTAGACATTTATGTATATCAATGACAATATAATCATGTATATATACACAAACATTTTTGTGTAATATATATCTAATACTTTTATAAATATTAGTGTCTATAAACTTTTGATGCTGGGTTAGAGATACTTGAAAATTAATGCAGAATTGTGTTTGGGAATAGATTAATATGTTTAATAATATGTATTTTAATACTTTATTTGAGTGGCGAAGATAGAGACATATGGGGTGGGGATCAAAGGGAGAGAATGAAAACACTGTCTGATGAAACCCTATCCAAATGCCTTTGGCTCAGGTTTGGCTGAGCTGAGGCTGAAGCTGGGAGTCAGGAATCCAATCCTGGAATCCTACAAGGGTGTCAGGAACTCAGAAGTCAACACTTATGTCTCCCAGAGCAGTCACTAGCAGGAAGGTGGCACAAGAGGCAGAAATAGTATCAAACCCAATTTCTCCATGGTGGGATGAAGAAGTCTTAATCACGAGGCCAAGAACTCACCCTCAGAATAAATAAATAAATTTTTACATTGCTCAAAATCACTGTTTTCATGAACCACTTTTGTATTTGTTTCTATACCTAAATAAAACACTCTAGTACATTACTACAGTGTCAGAATATAGAACAAAGTTGAAGAAATTTATATATTTTCTCTTCCATTTAGGGACTCTATCAGAAACTGAGGCTAAAATAAATGTCAAATTTTTTTCTAAGCCTCAGGTAAAATACATATTTTTCCAAGAAAATGGGTTTCTGCAAAAATATTGAACATAAAAAAACCAATCTGTATTCCTCATGCAAAATGCATGACAGGAATTTGTCATATAGAGAAAGCTTGCAGTAAATTTTTCCATAAACGGAAGATTTACTAATTATTTGTATGCTTGGTTACATTGAGTTTTCCTGTATGTACATGGATTGTTTTATGTACACACATACACATTAAGCCTGCAAACATCAGAACACAGACAGAATAATGTTATGGGAAAGAGATGTTTTGCCTGAAGTTCTCTTAAAGAATGGAGTTTATAGCTAGTTTACTATGAGATTTACACTAGGTTTTCTTGCCAACATAAACAACGCTTATCTTAATACAATATGCACTTAGTAAGCATATTCTTACAAGTGTGAAAACAAAACGTACATGCAATCCCTGAAAGATAGGTTGTGTCTCAAGTTGGCACATGGAACAGAGATCTGATACACATTCCAGATGCTTACCCTGTTGCTTTTCTTGGGAAAGATAAGCTGTATGGTTGGATTTATATTTGAAAAGACTTAGATAAAAAGAGTGCACAACTGTATCTGGTTCGCTCTAACAATAAAGTCATTCAGAAGAGGTGACCTGAGTCATCCTGGGTCTACAAAGCTAAGCAAGAACATAAGCCTTCCATCCCTTTCCCAGTCTTAACAGATTTGGCCTCTGGACTTGACTTTTTGTGCCCTATACGTGCATCTGAATTCTCAAGTGTTGTTGTACTTAGTGCCTATCTTGTGATGATTCATCCATGTTCTAGAAACATACAGATGTGGAAAGCATGCTTCTTGACATGGAGAAGGGCTTAGAACAGTCTTAGCGGTTCAATGGGAGTAACTCTTGGTTACCTGTTGTGATTTGAAGCCCAAAGCAGAACATGTGCATGAGGATATTGTAAATATGTGAGTGAGGATAATGTAAAATGTGAAGTCAGCTTTCAGGAGGTTTGACAATTGGGCAGAGCATTGGAGGAAGCATAATTGTTCCTTGTGAATAACATGAGAGGAAGCTGGACTTCTTACAAATTAAACAGCACGTATAGTGAAGAGGAGACATGGAAATGCATCCTGTCTTTAGAGAATAACAGCAAGAAGGGCACGGACATTCCATATGGCACTCAAGGTAAGAGGAGATAAAATTAGGGAATGAGGTAGGAACTTTGGTCATTAAAGCTTTTATGCATGCTAAGAATCTGGCTGGTTTGGTACACAGGAAGTTTTACTGTGGTAGAAAGCAGAATGCATTTCAAATATTAATATTGTGGGTTTCTCCAGTTTCTTTTTAATTCAAAAAAGCAAAAAAGCTATTTTTTGATATACCATATTTTAAATTTGTATTATTTGCTTCAAAATAAAATGGAGTTAAGTTGCCACTGAGGTGCGTTGTGTTAAGTTGCTGCCTGCCTTGCTGGTATGTTAATGTAGGGTCCAGTCTTGCCTGCTTCACTTCCCATTTAGCTCCCTACTAATGCACCTAGGAAAGCAGTAGAGGAAGGTTGAAGCACTTGGACACTTTCCACTTCCTTGGGAAATCCAGGTAGAGTTCCAAGCTCCTGGATTTGACCTGGCAAAGCCTTCACTACTGTGGTCATTTGGGTAGTGAACCAGCAGATGAAAGACTCTCTCTCTCTCTCTCTCTCTCTCTCTGTCTCTGTCTCTCTCTCTCTCTTTCTGTTTCTCTCTCTCTCTGTCTCTCTGTCTCTGTCTCTCTCTCTCTCTCTCTCTCTCTCTCTCTTTCCCTCCCTCCCTCATACTCCTTCTTTCTCCCTCTCTCCCTCCCCTCCCTTCCTTTCTTCCCCCCACCTATCTGTAAATCTGCCTTTCAAATAAATAACTACATCTTAAAAAAGTGAAATACTGGAGAATTATAAAATTATTGGTACTTTCACACATCTCACAATTCACAATTCTTTCTCTGTATGAGTCAATAATTGTAAAGGAAAAAAAGCACTAGTGAAAATTATATGGTAGCATTGGTACTACGAATTGGTATTTTCTATTTATGTCTTGTGGGAAATGATAAGACATTTTAAAATCCTCTTATTTGATAGTAATTAAGTACCTTAATATTATTGCATATGACCTTAGTTCTCTTCCAAATATTAAATTATAATGTTTGTCTCCGAAAGCTTTTAATGAGAAACTTGTTATTATAGGTAATATTTTACTATCTGGTGATTCACTTCTCAAATGGCCACAATGGCCAGAGCTGTGCAGGTCTGAAGTCAAGAGTCAGGAGCTTCTTCTGGATCTCTTACATAGCTGCAGTGACCCACACACTTGGGCCATCTTCTACTGCTTTCCCAGACCACAGTCAGAGAACTGGATCAGAAAAGAGCTGGGGCACAAACCAGTGACCATATGGGTTGCTGGCACGGCAGGCATAGACTTAGCTTACTATGCCACACTGCTATCCCCAATAGAGGGGCTCTGTAATCAGTCAGTGTATTGGACTCCAACCTTGGAACCCACATACTCTATCCACTTAATGCCTATGTAATGCCCATCACAGTGAACCTCAGTATCTGTTTTTACCTAATAAAATTTGCCCTGCAATGTTGCATGTTGATTCAAGAAATAGGAATCATAAGTCATCAATCTCATTCTTTTAGGCCCTATTTATGTCTAATAAATAAATCAGTTGAAATGTTTGAAGTAAGTAACTTATGGATGCCTTACAAATTGAATCTTAATAGTAGAAGCAGTATTCACTATGTCACTGTTTCTTAGATTTGCATAAGTTCAGAACTTTTTAAAAAAGATTTATTTTTTATTTATTTTAAAGAGTTACAGAGAGAGGTAGAGACAAAGAGAGAGGTCTTCCATCTGCTAGTTCACTCTCCAGATGGCCGCAACAGCCGGAGCTGCGCCGATGGAAACCAGGAGCCAGGACCTTCCTCTGGGTCTCCCACTCAGGTTCAGGGACCCAAGGAATTGCGCCATCTTCTACTGCTATCCCAGGCCATAGCACAAAGCTGGATTGAAAGAAGAGCAGATGGGACCAGAACCTGCGCTGGTATGGGATGCTGGCGCTTCAGGCCAGGGCGTTAACCCACTGTGTCACAGCACCAGCCCTAAGTTCAGAACATTTTTTGAAAAGAAATACAAAACTGTAAAAATTGAACTCAATGGCCATTGTCAGAAATTTCAAAAGGCAATTTTGGCATTTAAAATGAATTCCCACTTCTACTAGAGCTCAGAAAGCATCTCCAAGGTAATTCTCAAATCTTGTATCATCCACTAAGGGTTAAAGCAAACATTTGTATCTTTTGCTTATTTTTACAGTGATATTTTCTAATCATAGAAACAGATGTTCAGGGACCCTTGGGGGAAGGAAATTCCACTGGCAGTTACTTTTTTTCTGCTGAACCGGAATGCACCTGTGAAATCTTTGTAGCACCTGCTTTACAGACAGGGAATTTTTAAACTTTGGACTAATTCATATCTATTTTTTCCATAGATAAAGATTTTTATTTATCTTACATATCAGTTAATAAACTCTAAAACATTAGACAATTTTCAGTATTAATATAAATGTAGCTAAAGAAGTTTGAGGGTACTTTAAAAAGTCCACAGAAAATTGCCTAATGAAAAGCAATATACATGGGTTTAAACTTTTTGCACTAAAATAACTTCCATTTCCACAGACTTCTTGAAATATCTTAGTATATTTAAATCAGAAGTATGCCAGAAAAGGAAGTCTCAAAGATACAAGCTTAACAAAAACACCTAGACCAAGATAACTTCAGGTGGACACAGAAATCAGTTAAGAAAGATTGACAATGGAATGGGTTACTTCTTTAACTTCTTACCTGATCCAGAACACTGGCAAAATTGGCATAATTTGGATGCCTGAAAAATATTTAAAGTGATGGAGAGTGAAATGTTTCCCCATAGCACTGAACGTCCTATCATACTACATGTAAAGCTCAACATGATTGGGAGAAAGTTTCCAAATCACAGCTTTTTCCTCAGAAGTGTGGGTGGGTGAGTTGTAGAACACATGTCTGCTTTGGTTGTCTAGGGGCCTATTTGAAGACTAGGTTCTGTCTTGTTTGAACACCAGCACAATTTGGATGCCTTGGACCACTGAGAATAAAGGAGTACAGAGAGGCTTCATACCAATGGATTAAGGAAACTGGAGAAGACTTGCCCTGCACTCAGCCTTATCTGCAGGGAATAGATTCAAACACCTCCCATGGATGCCTGAATCCACAAATGGCAGTCAACTTTATAAATAGTGTATGTCTTCCTATACATACTACATGTAATAAAGTTTATTTTGCAAATTAGGCACACAAAGAAAACAGCTATAATAAAATCAATTTTTTTTAAAAAAATGCTATAATAAAGCTTATAAGAATATAATTCTGTCTTTCTCACTCAAAAGCATATTTGGCTATACTGATCACATTTAACCAAAGATAACTGAAACTTTAAAAAGGGAAAGCAACTGTGGGGAGGGCTACTATAGCACAGACAGGAAAAAGAGACAAGAGATTACCAGCTCCTGAACTGAAAACAGCAAACCTCATTAAGTAGTTATATGCGATGTCTGAGAATTTGCATCTTCCCTCAAAATATTTTATAGTTCCCCAGAATCTCTAGCTACAGTGGTGTAAGTCTCCCCTAGTGTAAAGCCAGCCTATAAAAACTAGGAGAGAGAGTTGTTTTTCCAGTGCATAAATCTCGGAAAAATTTACTAGGTACTTGCATAAACAGGAAAAAGGGCTCACCAAGAAACAAAAACAACTCTCCAGTAATTAACCTCAAGGAAATGCAAACCTCTGTGTTACCTGCCAAATAATTCAAAATAACTGTTTTAAACAATTGTAGTGATGTATAAGAAAGATACAAGGCCAAATAAAAAAAAATGTTCAAACAAATTAACAAAACAGTAAGAAGAGACAAAAAGTGGCATTATGCATGATATATGGATCAATTCAAAAGAAGAGTGAGATATATTTGTATCATATCACAGCACTCAAATCTGAGGAAAATAAACAGAATTGAAGAAATAGATGGTAAAAATAATATAATTCAATGTCCCATATTCCTAATGGATAAAACAACCAGACAACAGATCAATGTAAAATATATATTTGAAAGCACTATAAATTAAATGGTTCTAACACATACAGAACATTGTACACATCAGTATCAGAATACACATTCTTCTCTAATTTGCTTTAAACAGTTTCATAGATTGTCCAAGTTAGGCCATTTTAAAAGCATAATACTATCTTTTCTGGCAAAAAATAAAATCTTTAAAAAGAGTATGACATTTGAGTATATATGGATATAGATACTTGAGTTTATAATATATAAATTTATATACATTGGTATGATAAGTATGCATATTTATATGTATTTATAATTATCTTCATAAATTTCATTACAAAGTTTAAGTTTTTTTTTTTGTACAAATTCGTTTCTCCATTTGCATTGAATGTTCTCTCAGAATCTAAGTTGCAAAAGCCATAAAAATGCTATGGTTTGACTAGTATATGACTCCTTAAAGCACGCTTATGCTTAAGCCCCAATCTCATAAATTGTACTGAGAGCATGGAAAATTAATTCACTTATAATGTTAAAGAGGTGTACTGAAGTTCACCAAAGTCATTGAGAGTGTGATCTCACCGAGTAGGTTTTTTTTTTTTTAATTTTTTTGACAGGCAGAGTGGACAGTGAGAGAGAGCCAGAGAGAAAGGTCTTCCTTTGCTGTTGATTCACCCTCCAATGGCTGCGCTGATCCAATGGCAGGAGCTAGGTGCTTCTCCTGGTCTCCCATGGAGTGCAGGGCCCAAACACTTGGCCCATCTTCCACTGCACTCCCAGGCCACAGCAGAGAGCTGGCCTGGAAGAGAGGCAACAGGGACAGAATCCGGCGCCCTGACCGGGACTAGAACCTGGTGTGCCAGCGCCACAAGGCGGAGGATTAGCCTGTTGAGCCATGGCGCCGGCCTGGAGTAGTTCTTGAAGAAGAAGGCTGGTGAAAACTCCTGAGTGGCTGACTAGTTTCTCTGCTATCTGGCTCACTGTATGCCTTTTCCTCCACAGTTGACCCTGCTAACGCCATCATTCAGGCTCATCAGATGGCCAAACTCAAGAGGCCTATGTGATCTTAGACTATGAATCGCCAAAATAATTTTCCTTCTTTCACAAGTAGCTTCTCTCAGATATTAATGATAGTAACAAAAGCTGACTCATAAGAGGATATCAAGGATCTTAACTCTTATAATATTTAAAATTTCAAAATCAGTCAATTTTATCCACCCCTCATTTTTTTTATTTTCTCTGAAGATGAAGATAGAAATAAAGGGTTTTAACCAGTAATGACTCAAACTCCTAGGCTTCATAAAGGAGAACAGTCTGATATCAAAATGCTCTTCTTCTGTAGCTTTTTAACAACTATGAAATTATCCTACTCTATGAAACATGTTGAATACTTAAAACTTCAATTTGACTCTTCGGATTCATTTCCCAAAGATGGAAAATGACCTTCTCTGAAAAATTTCCTCAGATGGGATCGGCGCTGTGGTGTAGTGGGTAAAGCTGCTGCTTTCAGTGTCAGCATCCCGTATGGGCGCCAGTTTGAGTCCCAGCTGTTCCTCTTCCAATCCAGCTATGTGCTATGACCTGGGATAGCAGTAGAAGATGGCCAAAGTCCTTGGGTTCCTGCACCCACGTGGGATACCCAATAGAAGCTCCTGGCTTCTGGCTTCGGATTGGCACAGCTCCACCTGTTACGGCCATCTGGAGAGTGAACCAGTAGATGGAAGTCCTCTCTCTCTTTGCCTCTCCTTCTCTCTCAGCATAGATTTTCAAGTAAATAAATAAATCTTCAAAAAATGTTCTAAAACCTAAGCCCAAATTACTTAGCATTTTTGTCATAACTAAAATTTTAGTAACATTACAAACAGAATTTTTCCTGGTAGTATCCTTCGAAATCATAAAGGTATAGTACTGCTTTTCTGAAACATGAAAAAATATATTTCATAGATATTGACTTATTTAAATGTATCTTTCATCATTTGATTAATTGATCTCTGTTATTCTATAAGTGCACAGTGAAATTTTATTTCATATATATTTTTTAAAGATTGATTGATTGATTTGAAAGGCACAGAGTTACAGAAAGGATGAGGCAGACATAGAGAGAGGGAGAAAGTCTTCCATCCACTGGTTCACTCCCCAAATTACCGTAATGGCCGGAGCTGGGCTGACTGAATCCAGGAGTTCGGAGCTTATTCTGGGTCTACCACACGGATACAGCAGCCCAAGAACTTCGACCATCTTTTACTGCTTTCCCAGGCCATAACAGAGAGCTGGATTGGAGGTGGAGCAGATTGGAGTTGAACAGGCTCCCATATGGGATGCTGGCACTATAGGTGGAAGCTTTACTCACTATGCCACAGCACTGGCCCCAACACATACATTAACACAGATTTGCACTGCACATTTTTTTCTATTTTTTTACTTTTTATCCTTTCATACTATGAATAACGTTTTTTTTTCTTTTTCCTCAAAGAAACATTTTATTTAAGGAATAAAATTTCATACCTTTCATAAGTACAACTTTAAGAATATAGTGATTCTTCGCACCATACCCACCCTCCCACTCAGACTCCCACCTCTCCTTCTCACATTACCAGTACCATTCTCCACTAAGATCCATTTTCAGTTAACTTTATACACAGAAAATCAACTCTACACTAAGTAAAGAATTCAATAATTTGCACAAAAAACCCCCATAAACAAAAAACTCTTCCTCAACAGTCAAGACAAGGACTGTCAAAGTCATTGCATATTGAAGTTAATTTCACTTCTTCTTCTTTTTTGAAACTTAATTAACTTTTTTTTATAACGCTTTTATTTAAAGAATATAAATTTCCAAAATACAGCTTATAGATGACAATGGCTTCCCCCCCATAACTTCCCGCCCACCCGCAACCCTCCCCTTTCCCACTCCCTCTCCCCTTGCATTC
>JADBBT010003806.1:0-11020 GCA_015711505.1 Sylvilagus bachmani | reverse complement strand
TTTTTTTTTTTTTTTTTTTTACTCTTTAATGTATTCGGATCACTCACTGGTGCTCCTACATCTCCATAGGGATATATGAGGGTGGAGAAGAAGTTGCGAGGGAGCTGGTTACTGTCAGAATATCCTAGAGTTGGCCTGGATTGCTCCAGTGTTACCATGGTTCTATGCCAGGACAGAACTGATCTTTAAACAGTACAATCACCTGGAAAAACCTGGTGACTGCAAAGTCATTGAGACATAAAAGAACTGAGAATGTCTGAGAATATTTTTTGGTATTATTCTAAATATTTAAAAAATACTTAGATTACTTATGAGATACTTTTTATGAATTAATCCAATTCCTCTGGGTCAATAATGTTCACAATTTAGCATGACTTATCATTTAAATATACAATCTAGCTAACACAGTACTGCATTGTTATTATTCATAGAAAAAATGAGAAAAGGGTAACACATGTTTACTACAATAAAGAACTTATGGACATGGGTGTTTAGTACAGTGGTAAAGATGCCACTTGGGATGCCTATGTCCCACACTGGAGTGCCCGGGTTCAAGTCCTGGTTCTGCTTCCCATTCCAGCTTCCCGTCAATGCACAGTAGCAGGTGGTGGCTCAAGAAGCTGGGTCCCTGGCACCCATGTGGAACACCTGGATTGAGTTCCAGGCTCCAGGCTTCCGTACTTTGCAGCTCCAACTGTTCTAGGCATTTGAGGAGTAACTACGAGATGAGAGATTCTGTTTCTCTTATTTCTGTGTGTCTGCCTTTCATATAAATAAAATAAATTTTTAAATCTTTTACAACATGTAAAAGAGGAGATTATTTGGATTATGGCATCTAGATACTAGGGGTTAGGATTTCAACATCTGAGCACAACACAGTTAAACTCACAACACTCCAGCCACAAGCTTCCCTTGAAAGCTTGCAATGACTCCTCCTAACACTTGAAGTAAAAGCCAAAGTTCTGAAGGTTACCTATCAGCTCTGTGAGATCTGACAGCATGAACACTCTAAATTACATTCCATTATTTTCTCCTTTACTCACTCTGCTCCATCCACATGGTCTGCAAAAATATCACTTCGTCAAGATAAGGCCTTCCCAATATACACTCAATATACAGGGGTCTTCAAAATGTTCATGGAAAATGTACACTGTTAGGTATTCAGCCCAATAATTAAGGGGCCAGTTAATATGCCTGCATTCCCTAACAAAGTGCCTAGGTTTGATACCTAGTTCTAGCTCCCTGACTCCAGCTTCCTGCTAACATAGACCTTGGGCATCAGCAATGATTGCTCAAATAATTGGTTTCCTGCCATCCACATGGGAGATTGAGTTTCTGGCTCCCTGCTTTAGCCCAACCCAGTGGAAGCCACTGAGGACACTTAGGAAGTGAACCAGCACATGGTGGGAAATCTTTGTTTATATTTTTGCCTGTCTGTCTCTCTCTATCAAATAATTTAAACATTTTCCAATGAAGAAAACAGGTATTTATAGAAAAGCTATACATGGGGTGGGGCAGTGCTGTGGTATAGTAGGCTAAGCCTCTGTCTGCTGTGTTGGCATCCCATAAGGGTGTCTGTGTCCCAGCTGCTCCTCTTCTGATCCAGCTCCCTGCTATGGCCTGAGAAAGCTGTGGAAGATGGCCCAAGTGCTTGGGCCCCTGCATCCATATGGGAGGTCCAGAAGAAGCTCCTGGTTCCTGGCTTCCAATTGGCCATTTGAGGAGTGAATCAGTGGTTGGAAGACCTTTCTGGCGCTCCCTCTCTCTTTCTGTGGCTCTACCTCTCAAATAAATACAATATTTTTTTTTAAAAAAAAAAAGCTATGCATGGATTGCAAACATTTTTGTACCCAAAATAAATTTACCTTTATTTTTATATTTCTACAAACTTTTTAAAATCCCCTCATATTACAGCATACAATTCTAATTTTCCCTACTCCCTCTCTTATTTACACATTCCATAGCATGTAATACCAATTAAATACACATTATTCATTTATCTGTTTGTAATTTCTTCCTGCCCACCTCAAGTTAAATGTAAGTATCCTTTTTTGTGGTCCTATAGACTTTTATTTTTTTCTCTAAAAGTCTTTTTAAAAAAAATAATTTAGCTTTCTTTTTTTAAAAAGTTTTTATTTGAAAGGCAGAATTTTAGACAGGCAGAGGCAGAGAGAGACAGAGAGATCTTGCATCTGCTGATTTACTCCTCAAATGGCCGCAACAGCCAGAACTGTGCCGATCCGGAGCCAGGAGCCAGGAGCCAGGAGCTTCTTCCATGTCTCCCACATGAGTGTAGGGCCCCAAGGACTTGGGCCATCCTCTCCTGGTTTCTCAGGTGCATTAGCAGGGAGCTGGATCAGAAGTGGAGCAGATGAGACTTGAACTGGCACCCATATGGGATGCTGGCACTGTAGGCAGCTTTTACCCACTATGCCACAGTACCGCCGCTACCCCCAGAAATCTTTTATTTAAGGTATAAAAACTTCATGCATTTTGTAAGTACCACTTTAGAAACACAGTGATTCTTCCCACCATACCTGCCCTCCCATCCACACTCCCACCACTCATCCTCCTCCCTCTCCTGTTCCCATTGTTATTTTTACTAAGATCTAGTTTCAATTAATTTATACACATAGGATTAACTCTATACTAAGTAAATAGTTCAACAAATAGTACTTTAAAAATTCCTGTTCCTTAACAGTCAAGACAAGGGCTATTCAAAGGCATTGCATCTCAAAGAGTCAATCTCACTTCTATAGAGTATCTTTTAGGTGCTCTATTAGTTATCACAGATCAGGGAGAACATATGGTATTTGTCCTTTTAGGACTGGCTTATTTCACTAAGTATGATGTTTTCCAGTTTTATACATTTTGTTGCAAATGACAGGATTTTTTTTTACCATTGTGTAGTATTCCATGGTGTACATATACCATTAATTTCTTTATCCAGTCTTCAGTTGATAGACATTTGGGTTGATTCCATATGTTAGCTATTGTGAATTGAGCTGTAATAAACATAGGGGTATAAATAACTCTTTCATATGCTGATTTAATTTCCTTTGAGTAAATTTACAGGAGTGGAATGGCTGGGTTATTTGGTAGGTCTATATTCAGATTTCTGAGGTATCTATAAACTGTCTTCCATAGTGGCTTTACCAGTTTACATTCCAACCAACAGATTAGGGTACCTTTCTCCTCACATCCTTGCCAGCATTTGTTGTTTTTTGACTTTTGCATGAAAGTCATTCTAACTGAGGTGAAACCTCCTTGTGGTTTTGATTTGCATTTCCCTGATGGCTAGTGATCTTGAACATTTTTTCACATGTCTGTTGGCCATTTGGAATTCCTCTTAGAAATATGTCTGTTTAAGTCCTTTGCCCATTTCTTAACGGGGTTGTTTGTTTTATTGTTGTTGAGTTTCTTATCTCTTTATATATTCTGGTTATTAATCCTTTATCAGTTGCATAGTTTGCAAATAATTTCTCCCATTCTTATGGTTGCCTCTTCACTTTGCTGAGTGTTTCTTTTGCAGTGCAGATGCTTCTCAATATGATGTAATCCCATTTGTCAATTTTGGCTTTGCCTGCCTGTGCCTCTGGGGTCTTTTCCAAGAACTATTTGTCTATGTCAAAGTCTTGCAGGGTTTCCCCAACATTCTCTAATAATTTGATGATATTGGGTCATAGATTTAGTTTTTAATCCTTTTTGAGTGGATTTTTGTATAAGGTGTAAGGTAGGGGTCTTGCCTCATACTTCTTTTTTTAAGATTTATTTTATTTATTTGAAAGACAGTTACAGAGAGAGGTAAAGACAGAGAGAAAGGTCTTCCATCTGCTGGTTCCCTCCCCAGGTGGCCGCAACAGGAGCCAGGAGCTTCTTCTGGGTCTCCCATGCTGGTGCAGGGGCCCAAGGATTTGGGCCATTTTCTACTGCTTTTCCAGGCCACCGCAGAGAGCTAGACTGGAAGAGGAGCAGCCGGGACTATAACCGGTGTCCATATGGGATGCCAGCACTTCAGGCCAGGGCTTTAACTCACTGTGCCACAGCACCAGCCCACCTCATACTTCTAATGCAAATGTCTTAAAGCAGTAATCTGTCTATCTGGTCGACCACTGTATTCATAGCACTTAGAACACTGTGGGTTCAGAGTAGGCACAAGGTAAATATTTGCCATAAGATCAAATTAATTTACTTATTTTATTGACTCACATTAGCCTTTGGGAGAAATACAAAACTAGCATAATTCTATCATCAAATTAAAGAATTTATTGCAGTCTTGAGTTAAGTCACATATTAGTTGTCATGTTTTGGGGATTTTTTAAAAAGAATTATCAAGAAAAGGGCCAGTGTGTGGCACCGTGTAAGCAGCTGCTTGCGATGCCAGCATCCCATACTGAAGCACAGGTTTGAGTCCCAACTGCTCCACTTCAGTTCTAGCTTCCTGCTAAATGTGTGTGGGAAAGCATCAGGAGATGACCCAAGTACTTAGGGCCCTGCCACCCCTGTGCAACTGCAGGCTCCTGGCTTTAGCCTCACCCAGCTCCAGACTTTGTGGCCTCTTGGAGAATGAACCAGCAAATGAAAGATCTCTTTCACTCTTTTTCTCTCTTCCTAGCCGTCTGTCATGCTGTCTTCTAAATAAATTTAAAAAGGAAAGTAGTACCAAGAAATGAAGGGGGGAAAGCAACATTTTCTTTAGTTTTGTAGGGTGAACAAACACTATTTGATAGTCTAGTAGTTTCTTTAGCACATATAACAAGTACTTCTTCATTATAAAGTTTGTGAGCCATAGGGAAGATATTTTAAAAAATAATTATGCCGGGTAACTGTTCTAATTGTCTTCTTTCTGCAGAATTAAATCTGCCACAAAACATGTCACTGCTCTATGGATATTTTTAGGTTTTCTTTTATACACTATAAATACATACAACTCAAATGGCATCCACCCACTCTTGTTAGTTCTGCCTGGATAATTCCTATTTACGCCACCGGTTCCAAAATTTAATCTCTAAAGAGCCCTCTGTGGACCCAGGGGGAAAACTCTAAAAGAGCCCAATAGGTTCCATCATTTCATTTAATTGTATTTATGGTATTTAGTGACAGCAAAGGCTGAAAGCTTGAAGTAGAAAGGAAACCCTCAATTCTATCCCTAATTACCATGATTAAGTAAAAGCACTGGCATTTGATTTGTTCCTTTCATTTGGGACTCTTGCTGTCTTCTACCATCCACACCCAGCGTGTGGGGAAGGCGCCTGCAGAAATGAGCTGAGCTCTTGGCCCAACAAAAGTCAGTCTCCTGCCATACGTTCTACTTACATCCAGAGAAATCCAGGCTTGGCTCCCCCAACACATCAGGCCATTGTACACCCCCATGGTTGCCTAGGATGTTCTCACCACATTCAAGTCTCTCACTTGCCCATCCACCTAGCTAACTCCTAATCATTTTTCAGGATGGAGCTCAGGAATCATCTCTGAGAGCCCATTTTTGTTTCCCCCCAACAATGACTAATTCTTTACCCTGGGCTTCTATATTTTTAGCTCAGAATGATTAGTGCTATTACTCAGGTCTATCAGTCAGGTTAGGCAAGGTTGTGCCACAGTGACATAAATCTCCAAATACTAGTTATTATGTAAGCAAAGACGTAGTTCTATATAGAAAGCAAAGTTTGATAAGGTAATGGTAATTCTCCAAGATACCTATCCTCCATGTAAACTCAAAAATTCAAGCTGTGGGGCCAGCACTGTGACACAACAGGTTAAGCCACTGCCTGTGATGCATTCCATATGAGCACTGTAGAAAGTCCTAGCTGCTCCACTCCCAAGTCTGCTCCCTGCTAATTGCCTGGGAGGGCAGAACAGGATGGCCCAAGTGCTTGGGCCCCTGCACCCATGTGGGAGACCTGGATGGAGTTTCAGGCTCCTCACTTCAGCCTGGCTCTGGCCATTGCAGATATTTGGGGAGTGAACCAGTGGATGGAAGGAAGACCTCTCTCTCTGTCTCTGTCTCTATATATGTAATTCTGCTTTTCAAATAAACAAATAATCCTTTTTAAAAATGCAGGCTTGGCCGGCGCTGCAGCTCAATAGGCTAATCCTCCGTCTTGCAGTACCGGCACACTGGGTTCTAGTCCTGGTCAGGGCACCGGATTCTGTCCCGGTTGCCCCTCTTCCAGGCCAGCTCTTGCTGTGGCCAGGGAGTGCAGTGGAGGATGACCCAAGTGCTTGGGCCCTGCACTCCATGGGAGACCAGGAGAAGCACCTGGTTTCTGCCTTCGGATCAGCACAGTGCGCCAGCTGCAGCACGCTGGCCGCAGCAGCCATTGGAGGGTGAACCAACGGCAAAAGGAAGACCTTTCTCTCTGTCTCTCTCTCTCTCTCTCTCTCTCTCTCACTGTCCACTCTGCCTGTCAAACAAAAAAATACAGGATGACAATGGTCCTTGTGACTGCACACAGTGCTGACTCACTCAAAACAGCAAAAGAGAATGGCCTGGAGGTAATGCTGCCACTCTCATCCACAGCCCATTGGCCAGAAATAGTCATTTTGTTCCTGCCTACCTTTGAGGGGACTACTGTGCCCACAGGAAAGTTTAAGATATAGGTGAGCATTCAAACTCTGACTGTAATTAATTTTGATGTATGTGAGCATTTTTTTAAAAAAGTGTTTATTTTCATCTATCTGAAAGGGAGAGAGAGAAATGTGAATGAATGAATGACAATCTTTCATCCACTGGTTCACTCCCCAAATGGCTGCAACAGCCAGAAGTCAGGAACCCCAAACTAAATAACTAAATTCAGGTCTCCCAAATGAATAGCAAGGAACAAGCACCTGGGCCATCTTCTGCCTCCCAGGCTGTATTAGCAGGAAGGCAGATATGAAGTGGAGGCAGCAGGACTCAAACCAGCACTACGATATGGGATATGTGTGCCCCAAGTTGTAGCCTAGCCCACTGTACCACAATGCTAGCCCCTAGCATGGACATCCTGTATAGCAGAATCATGAGTATTCATGTCACTGCTGTATGCTCAATTCTGAAAGCAATGTCTATAACCTGTAACTTGCTGAACAGATTCTGAATGAATAATAATTTAGGCTAATTGAGGTCAATCACCTGGGTCTCAGGAAGAGTTCCCTATCATCTCCAAAAGTACTTAGCAGATTATCAGAAATAAATCAATGTTAGAAAATGAAAGGGGCACAGGGTAGCTAAAATGAGACAAAATGGAAGCTGAGAACACATTGGTGTTGGCTATATCATCTCATAAATACTTGTTGATTAAGTGCATGGGTGAGGAAGTGGATGGCTAGATGGGTGAGTGGACAGAGGAGTGGTTTGATAAACAACTCCACTATCTCATCCCTTCTCTGCTATATCATGTTGCTCATATCACCATCATTATCACTTAAGTTCTTACAATGACCTCTACATAAACATCATTGTCTCCAACCATTCTTCTCCCTGACAACACATTCTTTCTGTCAGAGTCCATCCTACAACTCAGACTGAATCAGAGCATTGCTCTTTCTTTTTTTAAAAAAAAATGTTATGTCATCATTAAAAAATAAAAAGTATCCAAAGTTTTAATCAGATGAGAACTTTCACTTCTTCTATCCTCTGCCTACTATTGTCTGCACACACAATTAACGTCAGCCACACATTACCATTTCCTATTCCCAGAGAATGGTGAACGGTGTGCACCTCCACACCTATGATCCTTTGTTTATTCATTTTTGTCTCTATCAAATACATCTAAGTCAATTGTTGTTTACTCCATTCTATGTTCTCCCATTAAAACTGACATATACAGCACTTAGGATATTATGCTTTCTAACTGTATTTAAAACATTAAAGTTGTAAAAAGGACTCTGTTGCTCTATGTATTACATTGTGGTCTCTTGAGACCAGGGACATATTTGAGTCTCTTTATTAGAATAGCGCAATTGCATATCATAAGCACTCACTCATTCTTTAATTCAAGAAATGCTACTGAGTGTCAAATATGCAGCAGACAGTGAACAAGATAATTAACATTTGTAGGAAGGAATTAGTTTCTAAGTAGAGTTTCATTTACCCAGAGCCTTTTTGTCATTTTCCGAGTACATAAAGCCATGTGGTGGTTAATTCATTAATTAATCTGGTTCCATAACTGAATGGAAATTTCATTATCTTGCCCAAACACCAATAGCACCTTTGAAATACATTCTCAGAAGGACAAAACAGAGACACTGACTGTAAAATACTTCCCTGATAATATCGCACATTCATTTCTCAGGAGATTAGGTTGCCACTCTCTGAATTTTATGGAAGCTTTTATTGGACAATCTGACCTTTTGTGGACAGACTTATATTGGTTACATGATGCAGAAGTTGGGATCCCTGTTGTCCAAATGTGTTTATTGTAGTTCACATCATCATTACTCAAAACAAAATGTTTGCCATGTTTTTAAGATGATTCTTAATCTTGTCAATAGCTACAGAAAATTGCCCTTGTGTACCCTGGGCTCTCACTTTATTTATTTGTATTCTTTGTGCAAGGCATCAATGGAGAAAAATATGAATGCTTTCCAACAGCTTTTGTTTTCTTTGCAGTACAGAAGCTGAGTACTGTAACATACACTGCATTTCCTTTGGATGGACTTAACAGCATGAAGTTAGCACTCGACTATATGCCATCCAGTCTCCCTTTAGATCAGTGCTCGAAACTCCCATTAGATTTCATGGAAACAGAGACAGTTACATCCACAAACCAAAAAGAAAACAAACCCTTCATCTGTAAGCTAAGCTGATTCTTTTTAAAATCAAGAAAGAATAACATGGAACCATGTCAATCATGAGTCTCTATATTTAACTGTCTGAATAAGTGTTCACCTGGAAACCTTACCATTCCCTCCAATGAACACAAACAGCAAACTCTCAACAACTACCTGGGGCACTGGTCGGTGAACTCCTCCACTATTTCCTTCTCCAATCTTTTGGGTAAATAAAAGGTAAGCGACCAGACTGGTGACTGCTTTCAGTACCTCCATAAATCCATACAGACGAAGACCCACTTCCCAGAAGCCATTTCCTATGGAGATAGATTGGTTTTATTTCAGTTGTACCCACTGTGCATTAAAAAGAATGACAGTAGATATCATCTATGATTATAAAAAATTGAAAAGTACTTTTTCCTTTTCTAAAACCAACTACACCTAACTGCAATTCTAACTTAGAAAAGTCCTAAGGTGACTGACTTTAGTAGGGGTGAAATATCTAAGAACAATGGCCCAGAATGGTGCCTGTTAATTTGGTTGTCTTTGGAGGTTCTTCCTGTCTGGGGAAATATACTCAACAAACATGCAAATTATCATTTAGATGTGGGGACCACAGGGTGACTTCAGATACAATGGTCAAGATTCACCTGCCCACTTTTCCATATATGAAATGTGGAGACTTATTTCCACCTATAGTTAACGTTGCTTGTGCAGAGTTCCCTGTAATGCTCCATCTTCATCTTCCTACACCTTGGTATGGCAGCTCCCTCCTTCACTACGGTGACATGGAGCATAACTCATAACATGACCATGTGTTTCCCTCCTGGGTACCCTGCCTTCACCTAGGATGTGTTGTCCCTGGTTAATAATGGTGTTATAGATACGACTCTTAATTTGGCAGTCAGAATTCCCAATAGGTCAACTGAAGAACAATGGCATCTTTTTGTTTTAAAAGTTCAAACTCAATACTAAAGCTATAAAAGACAGTGTTAAATTTACAATATATTGCATAAACATGTACAATTAAAACAAAATTTAAGGAACTAAAGACTCCCAAGGCACTAATAAGAATAGTTGCAGCATTATTATAATGAGAAATGGCTTCCACTGTGTTCACTACTAAGTCTCTGAAAAGCTTATTATAAAATACTCATTAAGTGTTTTTAAATTAAGGAATCACAAACAAATGATGAGGGCTTTCCCAGTTAAAACTTTAACTCCTTTGAAGTAAGAAATATAATTCTCCAATGAGGCTAACAGAATAGCAGTTACCTCGGTGGGGAGGTGACAGAGACTTAGAAGGGACACCCTCATGTTATCCTGAAGGGTATTCATCTGGGAAGTGATTACATGGAAATATAAATTCACTCCAAATACATGTCTAAGATTAGTACATTTTATGAAGCCTGCATTGTGGCATAGAAGGTAATGCTGCTGCCTATGACACCGGCATTCCATTCATGTCTCACCCGCTCCACTTCTGAGCCAGCTCCCTACCAATGGGCTGGGAAAAGGAGCATCAGATGGCCCAAGTGTTTGGGTCTCTGCCACCCAAACAGGAAACCCAGATACAGAGCCTGGCTCCTGGCTTTCACCTAGACCAGTTATAGCTAGGTGGCCCTCTGGTAGAGTGAACCAGCAGATGCAAGATTTGTCTCTCCTTCCCTCTTTTAAAAAATAAATAACTTTTTAAAAAAATTTTATATGAGGCGACTGACAGAATGGGAAAAAATATTTGCGAACTATGCAACAGATAAAGGGTTAATAACCAGAATCTACAAAGAGATCAAGAAACTTCATAACATCAAAACAAACAACCCGCTTAAGAGATGGGCCAAGGACCTCAATAGACATTTTTCCAAAGAGGAAATCCAAATGGCCAACAGACACATGAAAAAATGCTCAGGATCACTAGCAATCAGGGAAATGCAAATCAAAACCACAATGAGGTTCCACCTCATCCCGGTTAGAATGGCTCACATACAGAAATCTACCAACAACAGATGCTGGCGAGGATGTGGGGAAAAAGGGACACTAACCCACTGTTGCTGGGAATGCAAACTGGTTAAGCCACTATGGAAGTCAGTCTGGAGATTCCTCAGAAACCTGAATATAACCCTACCATACAACCCAGCCATCCCACTCCTTGGAATTTACCCAAAGGAAATTAAATTGGCAAACAAAAAAGCCATCTGCACATTAATGTTTATTGCAGCTCAATTCACAATAGCTAAGACCTGGAACCAACCCAAATGCCCATCAACAG
>JADBBT010003805.1:0-11024 GCA_015711505.1 Sylvilagus bachmani | reverse complement strand
AGACGGCTCTTACATCTGTGTTTGGTCAAGTGTTTATTAGGAAGTAAAGTGCTCCGTATTACACGTTTATGAAATTCCTGATTGTTGCGAAAGACTTGCATATGTAACATCTTCATAATTATATCAACATAGAAGGAGAGGTGACAGGGAAGGGGTGAGGAGAGAATTCTTCATGACTACAGAAACACATACACAACTTACTGGTAAAAACAAAGAATTCTGCCAAAGTTTACAAGTGAAATGAAAACCAGTATAATAGTATCAGGAAGACTTTCTAGTGACCATAATTGACATATGGCACATGGTCGATACACATGGATACCACATAGAGCTGCACTTCAAATTGAAGTTTGTTTTCATGTAACAACATGGTACACACTCATAAACACGTACACTCAGTATCCCTGGAATGCAAACCTTAGTACCGAATAATAAAGAATTTTGTGTAGCATATTCAGAAGAAAGAAAAGATAGAAATGAACTAGTTAGGATTAACTATTAAAGAAACCCAATGTGGTTCACTTGCATAGAAGCTAACCTAGAGGAGGCTGTTTATTCCCTGGAAATTTGACTGACATATTTTCCCAATTAAGTGGGCCATTTGTGAATGTAAAAATACAGCGTTAACCACAGGATTCTGTTCTATGGGTTCTCCAAGTGAGGATTACTCATGACCACTTTGTTCTGTCTTGCTTGTCCCATTAGCTCTCAAAAGGCCATGTTCCTTAACACTTGAAAGATAAGGTTTTTCTTTTTTTTCACTGAGAAATAGATATTTCCTCATAAATTTGGTGAGCCTGTCTCCTAATGAAGACAACTGCTGCTAACTCACATTTGGGCCAATACTGCTGATAGATGAATTTTCAGCATGAGAACTCCCTTTTTAATGAGTTGAGCTTCATTTGGATTCTAAATTCTAGTTCTGCAATATAGGATCGAGAATATTTGAGAATTACCTTAAGACAGCATAAAACCAAAACTTCAGTTTTACAATGCTTTATATATTCTGAAATAAAAGTTTGCTTATTATGCACACATTTGCTGAGTTAAATCTTTCAGTGCCTGTTAAGACCTTTAGTTGCAGTGAGTTGAGCCACATGGGAAGGAGAACATATGGATAAATCTTTGTACTAAAATTTTCAGAAAAAGCCAAATCTAATAACAACTTAGCGCTCCCTTACAATTCCCTTACGGTTAGAGATTTTATTTTATCTTCTAACTGTTCTTTGGTTTCATTTAATTCATTTCACGTGAGGCAAAACAAGAAGAATGAAGTGATACAGCGAGTTCCACAGACAATAGATACGGTGAAATAATAAGGAGGCATAGTACTCAACAGTATTCAGCCACTCACACGAATGCTCGCATAATGACCACATACCCATTCTATGGTTTGGAGTTCTTTTCCAGTTCATGCTTTAGAAAAGTTTACCCCAGGAAGGTAGTTGAAATCACAGGCCCCTTTCTTCAAAGGAAGCTTTGTATGAAGCTCATGAGCTACTCCTGAGTGGAAAGGAATGCCCTATGTTCCCTTCACACGCTGGACAAAAATGACAACACTGATTTTGTGGTTGGAGGTGACACTCTGAAGCCCTTTGACTGTTCTCTTGTAGCTTTTAGGCCACTTCATTGTCAACTGAGGAGACCCAGTCACGGTAGCAACTGGGAAAAACCACTCTATAAACTTTACAAAGAATTTGTTTTTCCTATACTCAATATTTACACCTCAATTTCTTCTATGAGAAAAAGAAAAAAATATCTTTGATCCACGGGTAAAGTTTACATAAAATAAATTAAAGTGCAGAAGATTAGCAATCGGTCCCAAAGACCAGCATCGATGGTGTTCAGGGCATATAAATACTCGTGGCCGCTTTCTCACCTGTTGGGAACACAGCTACCAGGGCACACCTTACACGTGCACGTTGGAACTCCCATTTCCACCTCCACCTTCCATGCCTTCTGTAGACTGGGAGGAAGAAGGGCGTGAGGTCCTGGGGCGAGGTTGACCGTTCAGGCCCACTGGTGTGCCTAAGCCATGGCTGAGCTGGGAAGCCGCATCATCAGATTCCCAGCGCTCCAGCTCCTCCCGAACGAGCCGCTCCATCTGTTCCCTGTGGACGTCGCTCTCTCGACCCAGTCTTTCATCCTAAGAGAGAAAAAGAAACTAGGATGTTAGGGGGTGTGGTCATGCACACTCTGGTATGCACTCTCTTGTACTAAGAAACTGTCTTAGGAAATCCAGGCACTAAATAATCTATCAGTAGTTAGGTGAGAGCTTTGCAGCAAATGATAGCAATTCTCAGCATCACTGGAGTAACTTTCCATTTCATTCTGTCCTCCAGCAGGTGCATCAGTGTGTGGGGTATTAGGAATTACTATCTGATCCTCGGTTATGGAGAAACACAAGCATCTCAAGATAAGGGTTATACAATATGACCACATGATCTTTTATAGCATCAAAGAGTTTCAGAAAAATAAAGTGTGGAAGTGAGACTAAATGCAATCGACATTGCGAGTGTCTATAAACTGTCCTTGGAACTAGCAAACGGTATCCACATCTATTTTTATCAGTACCCTCTGGGGTCCAAGCCCGCAGTGACTCTCACCTCGGCCACTCCGTCCAGCAGCCTCCCCAGCACCTCCCTTCGCTTGAGTTTGGCCCGCTCCATGATCTCCAGTTTCACAATCACGGCGTCGATCTTGGACACGATGCTGCCAATGGAGTGCTCCATCCGGTCCACGCGTCTCACCAGCCTGCGGGAGCCACAGCGGGGAGGGGCCAAGCCACTTGTCAGTGTCTTTTCAGCCCAGTTGGCTTTTTGCATGGAAATGCTGAGACCTGTTTCTCAAGCAGTATGATAATCTGAAACACTTTCTCAGGCTTTGGACTCTCAGCCACTGCTGGTGGCAGAGCTAACCGGGAAACCTCGCCTGCAGGTCAACGTTGTCTCAGAGGTCTGAAAAGGAGCATGCAATCCCTTCCTTCAGACATCCTGGTTTCTTCAGGTGTAGCTTTAGCTAGAAGGATATGCACTAAAGTGCTGGGGTCACTGAAAACTGGCTCAGTAACCAATGGACAGGAGATTGGCTAGAGGATTGTTCATTTATGAAACAGAATTCTAAGATGCTGCTAAAAATGCCAAAATTCAGTGGGACGTCTTACAATGAAAACAGGTTCAGTCTACTAGGAAGACATACTGGAGCTGGCATTATGGTGTAGTGGGTCAAGCCAGTGCTTACAATGCTGGCATCCCATACTGCAGTGCTAGTTTGAGTCTGGCTGTTCTGCTTCCCATCCAGCTCCTTGCTAATGGTCCTGGGAAGTCAACAGAAGATGGCCCAAGCACTTGGGCTCCTGCCACTCCCATGAGAGACCAAGATGGAGTTCCTGGCTCCTGGCTTCAGCCTGGCCCCGATCTGGCTGTTGTGGGCATTTGGGGAGTGAACCAGCAGGTATAAGATCTCTCAACCTCTCCTCTCCTTTTCCCTTCCTCCCTCTCTTTCTCTGCTGTCCTGCCCTTCAAATAAACAAATAAACCTTTTTAACTTTTTAGAAAAGGGAAATATCCTTTAGTCAGGGGCTGAATAATGAGGTTTTGGTAAAAAATGGACTGTATATAGGACAGTGGTCCCATAAGGTTATAATGAACCTAGAAAACTCCTACAGCAGGGGCCAGAGCTGTGGCTTAGTAGGTTAAGCCTCTGCCTGCAGCACCCCCATCCCATATGGGTTCCAGTTCGTGTCCCGGCTATTCCACTTCCTATCCAGCTCTCTCTGTGGCCTGGGAAAGCAGTAGAAGATGGCTCAAGTCCTTGGGTCCCTGCACCCATGTGGGAGACCTGGAAGAAGCTCCTGGCTCCTGGCTTTGGATTGGCCCAGCTCTGGCTATTGTGGCCATTTGGGGAATGAACGAGCAGATGGAAGATCTCTCTTTGTCTTCCCCTCTCTCTATCTGTAACTCTGCCTCTCAAATAAATAAGTAAATCTCTAATAAAAATTCCTACTGTCTAGTAATTTTACAGTATCCTTTTCTACATTTAGATATATATAGACACATAAGTACCATTGTGTTACAATTGCCTACAGTGATCAATATAGTAATAGGCTGTATAGGCTTACAGCCTAGAATCAACAGACTATAATATATAGCCTATAAGTAGCCTATACCATTTAGATTTGTGTAAGTACACTCTATAAATTTTGATTAAATTGCCTAATGCATTTCACAGAGTGTATTCCCATCATTAAGCAGAACATAACCATAATTACAAACATGTATGCACCTAATAACAGAGTTCCAAAATGCACTAGGCAGACTCTTATAAGATTAAAGGGATACACTACTTAATAATAATAGTTAGAGACTTTAATACCCCACTTTCACAAATAGAAAGAGGAAGAAATTCAACAGGGAAACAGGAGACTTGAATAACACTATAAATCAACTCTATCTAGCAAACATTACCAGAACACTCAACTTCACCCCACAGCCACAGAATACACATTATTTTCAAGTGCATGTGCAGTATTCTCCAGGATAGATCACATGTTCAGGCATAAATCACAGATAAACACATGTATACAGAAATACAAAAACTAAAATATAATTAGCTATTTTGGATTGGTAGGAATACGGAACACTTTAATATATTCTTCTGCTTCTTCTCATTTGCTAATTTTCCTATCATAAACGTAACTCTTTTATCAAAAGAAAATGATGACAGGAGTTAAAAAAGAATTGATGATTAGTAATGGAAAGGAGTGAGACAGATGGAAGAAACTATTTTGTCTCCTTTGGATGACAATCAATCAGATCAATCAATCAAATTCTGTCAGTTCATTTACACTTACACTTGAAACTCTTCGTAAGAAACCCCACTGGAGATGCTGCCCCTCCTTCTGGAGCTGTGTCCACTGTCTTCGTCATCGTCCTCCTCAGAGTCGTCTAGACTTCTTGGGAAGCTGCGGCTACTCATGGGACGTGGTAAAGAGCTGTGATCCAAGTCCAGGTCCTCCTGAAGCACATAGGGTCAGAATGTGAGGAGCAGGAGCATTGAGACCCCAAGGTAGTTTCGCCATGGGTCGGGGCAATATGAAATGGGCATCTGCCATTTACCTAGGATTTCTTTGTGGTCAAAGAAATCCACACACACCAGGTTTCCCACACTTCTCAATACCAGGGATTGACGAATTCTCAAAACAGATTTTAACGAAGAGCAAGAAATTGCCAGCTTTTTTTTGGACAAGCAAGAACATTGTAAACACAACAAAGAAAAATGTAAGTGAAGAACTACATTTTCACTTTTGTCTGATAAAAGATAACATTTAAGATATCTAAAGTCAAGAGGGATATAATAATTTCAGAACAAAAATTTGGGGGTCGGTGCTGTGGCACAAGAGGCTAAGCATCTACCTGTGGTATCAGCATTGCACATGGGCACCAGTTCATGTCCTGGCTGCTCCTCTTCTGATCCAGCTCTCTGCTTATGGCATGGGAAAGCAGTGGAAGATAGCCCAGGTACTTGGACCCTCGTGCCCACAGAGGAGGCCAGAAGGAAGTTCCTGGCTCCTGGCTTCAGAATGGCCCAGCTCCAGCCATTGTGGCCATTTAGGGAGTGAATCAGTAGATGAAAGACTTTTCACTGTGTCTCTCCTTCTCTCTTTGTAACTCTACCTCTCAAATAAATAAATAAAATCTTAAAAAATTTTTTTTTGACAAAACATGGCCTCATGGAGAGCTTACTCATTGTGTATGTGTTCACATCCCACTGTGGCTGGTAAAGTTTGCCACCTACTAGCATTGTTCTCTGGAACAGCATTTGGAAGCTGCTGTTTTAGACTTCCCATAGGAAAGTGGTTTTTGTGTACAATATTCTTCTGCATTCTCTGTATGTCTCTCAGCCACCATGCATCTTTTCGTTTGTTAAATCACGTTTTTGAAAGCTAATGGTAAAGTTTTGTAATTATTCTTTCTTTCGACTTACCTGCAGCTACTTTGTATAAGTAATCAAATGGAAGGCAAGAGTTAGTTTTATTTGCCTATAACTGATAACAAGGAGCAACTAACAAACCAGACTGATCTTATATTTCCTGATAAATCTTTGTTCTCTCCCTCACTCTCACTGACATTGTGAACTATAGAACTTAAGCAAGCATCTCTTTTCATTTGATTACTAGAAAGCTTAGGGCCAACTTTGACTGTTCATATTCATACTAACTTATTGCACCTTCATAGAACATTGTGTAATGTATCTTTATGGAATAAGTGAGGTACTAATATATAAACCATAGAGACAGAGACACACACAAAGAGAGGACTCTCAGTAGCCCCCCAGAGAGACAGGGTTAGACACACCGTGGAGGCGGAGGCAAATCACCTTCTCCTAACCTAGACCCACCCTCTCTTTCTCCAAGTCGTCTCTCATCTGCTGGTGTTCATGCTCTGTCAGTTCTTGGTCTCCATCTTGGTCATATTTTGTGAATATTGCCTCGATCTCCGCATCAGTATGGCCCTTCCTGAAATTATTGAGAGGATACAGGTGAACTTGTTTCTGTATATGATCCAGACCAAACACAGAGACATCACAATGGAAGGAGGAAAAGAGGAAATCACTGAATGGGAGGACCAGCACTCCTCTTTCTTTCTTTCTTTTTTTTAGATATATACATCAGCACTTATATTATATATAATATATATAATATATAATATAATATATAATAATATATATAATATATAATAATATATAACATTATATATATTATATATAAACATATTATATATATTATATATATATTATATAAACATCAGCACTTATATTAAACAGAGATACTGATCATTAAAAGTGTATGAACACAGGACACAAAATGTAGTTTTTACTTCAGCAGTTACATGAATGAGGCTCTTTTTAAATTTCTTCACTGACAACCCCATTTTAACCACTGAACAAACTATACTTAAATTAACAGTAGTAAAAATGTAAACATTCAAATTTAAACATGATAATATGGAACAATAACAACTAAAGAGCAGAAGTATCTTCATTATCAAACAGATTAACAAATTTGCAGACACTGAGATACTTTCTGAGACGTATCAGAATACCTACATCAAAGGCTGCATTCGAGAGGTATCAATACCTGTTCAGTGCTGAGACTATCTGTAGCACTTACAGTATATATAAAGCAGCATTCGACTACTATGGTTCACATTTGAGAAACAGAGATTAAACTTTTATGCTACAACTTGCCAATTTAACATTACAGCTAACAATGACAATTACTCATCTCATATTTTATTCTTCTGAAACTCAATAAACAAGTTATCACTTAAGCACATGGAATAATGCCATGTTTTCTTCCCTATAATAGTAAATTTTAAAATCCAAATACTTTGTATCATGGAAACTTTACCTAGCTGTACAAAGGCTCCCAAATACAATACAGTCATAAAGTTTCTTCTTTGTAGATGGCATTACTTTATAGTTACTTTAGTAAAGACAAATGAAGGACACAACTCCAGATTATTGGGCAACACAAATGTTGGTGTGTCACTACTGTATTTAACTACGAGCACATCACAACCACAGCCATGGTGTGTAAATGTCCTCAAATGCCCTCCAATGCTTCCGGGGTGCCTTTCCACATCACAGGAGCTAGTTTAATGGGTACTATCGGGTCTCAACCAATCTCTAGTGAACAATTTTGAAATTCAACTAATGGAACACCTACAGCCTCAATAAGCTAGTTTTTTTTTTTTTTTTGCTCTTCACTAACTAGTTCAAATACAATATGTAATGTTTTAAATTTTTGTAGACACCTTACTAAAATGACTAAAGGCTTCTAAAATACTATTAGTGGGTAAAATATTAATCAAAAAAGACAGAGTACTGTTGAGACTATTTTTTTCCTAACTAGAAAAGCTATGGGATTCACAATGAGCACAGATATAGTGACGCTTGAACCCTGCTGTTTTACATCAATAATAACAGAAAAATGCATGCAGCACAGAAAAGAAGAGCAGAATTTCAGGAGAAAAATCTAGCAAACACATGAATTTGGGATGCCTCAAACACAACAGGATTCACAGTGCTTATAAGCACTATCATTATATTCATCCTCTAAGTAGCCAGCACTCCCCTTACAAATTGTTCAGAAACACACCCGCTTCTGAAACTAAGAATATCTCTCTGTGAGTCCTTGGGCGAGAAATTCCTTTATCTCCAAATTATCCTTAACAGCAAGAATTTTCCTGGCCTCTAGGAAGTGGGATTCTTACCCTTTGAGATCTTGTCGAAGTTCATCAAAGTTTAGCTTGCCTCCCCCTTGCCGCAGACTCTCTGAAATGTCATCCACGGTATTCTTTTTCAGTTTCAGTTTGACCAGGGCTTTATGGTAGCCCTATTAAGAGGAAAAAATACACAAAAATACTCAATTTTCCTTCTGCACTTACTTTAGCTTTTGTTTAGAACTGTAATACTATAAAGCGCGGTGTAAGTTGGCCACTCAGCAAGCAGGTATTGAATGAATGAATTATAAATGTATCCTTAGTTTTCCATAAAACTCTTGCAGGTGAGCTATATGGAAAAAGTCAGGGTCTTTCAATACATCAAGAACTAAGGGTCTCTTACTCATAGATGCTCATGTGACAGAAATGATAACTACTACATAGCTCATAGCTGCCCCAGAGTATTTGGTTATGTCCAACAGTTCTTAAAAATACAATGAAACCAGAATGGCAGATGTCCTAAACAGCACTCTGGCCTCAGAATCAGCCCTTAAAGCATTCAGATCTGGCTAAAAAGCCCATGAGAGTATTTCAGGCATGGAAAGCCAAGACACTCTGGCAAAAACAAAAACAAAAACAAAACACCTAAATGAAGATCTCTGTGAGTGAGATCCCAGAGGAAAGAACAGGTCATCAAAGAAGGAGGTACCTTTCTCTGAAGGGAGGAGAGTCTAAATAAGATTGGAGTTGGCGAACTCAAGAGGCTTTCATAGCCTTGGCAACTCATGACAAGAGCCTTGGGTGATTACTGACTCCATAAACACGAGTGTCAATTGCTAAATCAACAATGGGAGTCACTGTGCACTTACTCCTCATGTAGGATCTCTGTCCTTAATGTGTTGTACTATTTGAATTAACGGTATAACTAGTACTCAAACAGTACTTTACACTTTGTGTTTCTGTGTGGGTGCTAACTGTTGAAATCTTTATTTAGTGTATACTAAGTTGATCTTCTGTATATAAAGATAATTGAAAATGAATCTTGATGTGAATAGGATCAGAGAGGGAGCGGGAGATGGGATGGTTGCGGGTGGAAGGGAGGTTATTGGGGGAAAAAGCCACTGCAATCCAAAAGCTGTACTTTGGGAATTTATATTTATTAAATAAAAGTTAAGCAAAAAATAAAAAAAATGAAAACAAATAAAAGTAAAAAAATACTATGAAACCTGAGTCATGGGTTATTTTTATATATTTCAATTTTAAGATTTTAAAAAGATGTATTTATTTGAAAGTCAAAGTGACAGAGAGAGGGGGAAAGACAAAGAGATCTTGTATCCGCTGGTTCACTTCCCTGATGGCTGCAACAGCCAGGGCTGGATCAGGCTGAAGCCAGGAGCCAGGAACTTCTTCCAGGTCTCCCCACATGGGTATCAGGGGCCCAAGAATTTGGGCCATCTTCCAGTGCTTTCCCAGGCTACCAGCAGGAAGCTAAACAGAAGGAGAGCAGCTAGGAAATGAATTGGCGCCCACAGGATGCATTGCAGGCGGCAGCCCTACCCACTAATCCACAATGTTGGCCCCTAATTTCATATTTCTAATATTGTGTTGTAGTCAGACATATCCTAGTATATGCTAAGTATGTTAAAAAATGCCAGTGAAATGCGGATGAGGATTTTTCAGGCAGACAGGGTGTTGCGTGCTGGTGCAGGACTGTGAGCACAGCCCTCAAGCTGGCCTAGTGCAGGGCAGTCTGAGTCACCTAGGGAAGATTATGATTGCTCTGTGACCTTTAGAACTTTGTCAAAACATTAACCACTCCGTTTCTGTCAGTTACAAAGGCAGAGAGGAATTTAAACCTAGAGCTGGTATGGAATACACTGACATTTACAACATTAGGAACACCAGGAAGGAGAGGACTCCAGTGCTTGCTTTTCTCTTCTCATGCTGTACCACACTGCATACCTTGGAATGCGGACTGGGAGACCTTTTATGCGCATCACTTGTCAAACTCCTTTATAAAGGGTCCACTTCCAATATATTTTTTTGCACTGTTAATTTCACAAAAGAGCTCTCATAAAAGAGTTCCTCCACTGTGAAGTTTTTGCAGGTGGCACTTCCTTCAAGACATCTCCATCCTTTCCTTTATAATGACTTTCCTCATCTATGTCGATCCATTTGCTTTCACTACATCTTCCCAGCTGCATAGCTGCATCTCAAATGGCAGCAGTGTCGATATTTCCATGGCCAACTACTCCTTCAATTAATCCTGTACGCTGATTCCAGTGTCATAATTTGTCATTTCTTTCTTGTTCTTTCATCCTTGCTGGCCCCCTACTCTTTTTTTTTTGAAATCAAGTACTATTTTGCAAAATGTCACACAGATTTATTTTGGGGAGTCAAGGAAACAACAACATGTGCTTTGTATGTGAACCCAAGAGTAGATGTTCAGTGACTAAGCGGCAACACACTGAAACTCAAGTCATGATTGGTCATTGAGCATCACGCGTGTCGGTTACCTAGGGAACAATCTGTGGCCCCAACAGCTGGCAGTGCAGTTCAGTACTCGGTACTGACAATTAGTGTACTCTGATAATGAAACCGAACTCTGTGTTAAGGACCTGGTGTTACTTAACTGCACCCTGGTACAGAACAGTGCAAAGTGAGAAGGGCTTATAATGCACTGTGGGGAGCTGCTATGATGTCAACACTGTTATGTGGAATTCAGGATAACATGACTCTTTGGTCCCATCCAGCAGCCATTGCTTTGAGAAGCTGAAGTTTTCTGATGAATATAATCCA
>JADBBT010003804.1:0-11026 GCA_015711505.1 Sylvilagus bachmani | reverse complement strand
TACAGAAACTTCTCAATTTGATGCAATCCCAGTAGTTAATTTTGGCTTTGACTGCCTGTGCTTCTGGGGTATTTTCCAAGAAATACTTTGCCAGTACCTATATCTTGCAGGGTTTCTCCTATGCTCTCTAATAATTTGATGGTGTCGGGTCGTAGGTTTAAATTTTTAATCCATGTTGAATGAATTTTTGTGTAAGGTGAAAGGTAGGGATCTTGCTTCATGATTCTGCACGTGGAAATCCAGTTTCCCCAGCACCATTTATTAAACAGACTGTCCTTACTCCAGGGATTGGTTTTGGATCCTTGATCAAATATAAGTTGGCTGTAGATATTTGGATTGATTTCTGGTGTTTCTATTCTGTTCCATTGGTCTATCCATCTGTTTCTGTACCAGTACCATGCTGTTTTGATAACTACTGCCCTGTATTTACCACTCTTTCTCAATCCCTTGAGCTCATATTTGAAGGCTGAATGTTTGCAGATTAATGCATTTTAAATAACCAGCTGAGGTGGTATGAGGGTGGCTTCAGAACTGGATTTCTTTTACAATATTTTGCTGGCTTCTGTTGTTTCCTAATCCTGTCCTTGGTAGAGGGGATTGTACTCAGTTTTCCAACCAACTCTTCAATTCATTGGTAATCCAAGAGTCTTTGCCATGGTTAAAGTAAACATCATCTTTTATGTGTTTCTTCATTAGCCATTACAACTTCTGTGTAGTCAGAAAAGGAAAAATCTAGGCTATCTATAGATTTATCATTGGCCTATTCTTGGAGTTTGAGCTGAATAATTAGATGTTAGCAAAAACTCTGAGGCAGTCTCTAGGATTTAATGGCACTTAGGGAATTAAATCTTACTCTCTCTGCTCCAGAAATGTGTGTGTGTGTGTGTGTGTGTGTGTGTGTGTGTGTGTTCTGGGTCTTAATTTTCATTTTATTAGGCAGTAGAGGAGGAAAATTTAGTTATATGTTTGAATGAATCATTTTCTCTATTAACCGTACTAAAGAATTTTCTTATAGAATATCTATAATTAATAAGAAACTGAGAAAACAAATTTTTTCCAATTTAATATAATTCTTCAATGCACAGTTTAAAGTATACAGAATCAGCTCTCATGCATGGAACTTTTTTATAGGCCTTTAGAATAGTCACACATTTTAACTTCAAACGCTAGGAGGATGTACTAAAAATACTTGAACAAAAATAATAGGATTCAAATTTCTGTCATTTTTCAGTATTAGTAACACAATTTTTTACCTATTAATATCATAAATGTACAGTATTTGTGAGTTAACATTTATAACTTGGTTTTTAAATTTAGTTTAGATCAAATTGAAAATTGAATAAAGAAAGGTTTGTATATGTTTATGGACATATTTTTGTGGGTATTTTTCACACATGATATTTCAAAGATAAGTATTCTATGTAATGGCATGTGTTACACAGGAGTATAAAAGAACATAAATACATTGAAGAATTTATAGAAATATATATAAATGTGTAAAATACACACACATGTATATATTCTATATGCATACAAACGTAATTGTTATAGCATTGCCAGTGTCCCCTGAAGCCCACTGATCGTGCATGAATCAAAGGCATGGCAATGACATCGGTATGCATACTGAAATAGGATCCTGAGATAATCATCCTATTACTTTTATCACTGGTTTGATCCTTAAAGAATTGTTCTTCCAATTTGGTCCTGGCTCTACAATTAAAGAGAGAAATGAAAAGCTCAGTCAGGATTTAGAGAGAAGCAGCCCTGATTACAGAAGGAGCTGGAATTGAAGAAGGATAATGGGATTATTTGTCTGGATAAAGAAAACTGTGCAGAGAGATCTGAAATCATTTCCTCGCATATGTGAAGGACTCTAAAGGTTGAAGATCAGATGGTTTTCATCCCACAGCTCTTAAAGCAAAAGATTTGGAAGGGAGGAAAAATTTCTCAGCATATTGTAGTCAAAATAAGTAGCACTAATGAGGCATGGAAAAATTTTAAAATGTATCCATTTTAATTTTTCTGAGTAAAATATCTTTGCCAATAATGGCAGAATACCATATAGTTTGATACTTTAATATTCTGTTACTATAATATTAGAAGAAAAGCTACTGTGATTTCTTCAGTGTCCTTCCCTAGTGGGCTTTTCTGTTACTATTATGTATCAACAGCCAGCAAATGATAGCATGTCAAGTAGTTGCTTTGTCCGTTGACGAAATTGGGTTGTTGAAGCCCCACATTATTATTGTGTAATAACCTATGTCTCCCTTTATATCCATTAATATTTGTTTGAAATATCCAGGCACCCTGGCTCTGAGTATGTATAGATTTATTATAGTCACACCATCCAATTGATTTGATCCCTTTATCATTCCATAATTCCTTCCTTTGTCTCTTCAAACAGTTTTTGTGTTAAAGTCTGTTTTGTCTTATATTAGGATGGCTACACCTGTATGTTTTTGTTTTCCATTAGCATGGAATATCTTTTCCATTCTTTCACTTTCAGTCTGTCTGTATCTTTATTGGTGATGTGTATTTCTAGGCAGTTTGTATCTGTTAATTGGATAATTTAGGCCATTTACATTCAAAATTATTGATAAGTAATGATTTGGTCCTACCAGTTTTCCATCTGTATTTCTGTTGTTTTCTTCATATTTCCTTTGTGTTGTTACTAGGAAATTTTCTGCCTTCATATTCTTCCAGAATGATGACTATTGTTCTGTTACAACTATGTTACTTCCTTTAACACTGGAAAGAATTTTAAGATTGAGCTTTAAGAACTTTAGTAAATATTTCAGGAAAACAACAAAGCTCTGTCTTTTCTCCAAGTAGCAATGCAGCATCATTTTTGCTTTTGATATTTTGTTTCTCATAAGAAATAATATTATTTTGGAGGTATCATTTTTATGACATTAACCAAACTTCTCATTTATACTAATATCACTGCAGCAGATGGTGGAAATGTACATTTTATTCTGCATTCTTAGCATCAATAGCAGATGTTTCTGAGCATGTGCTGAGGATGTGGTCCTGTATTAGGCACTGAGATGTGAAGATAAATATTAGTCCTTTGCTTGCTGTATAGTTCCTGATGGCTGACAACATACCCTGATAAAGCAATGTATTTCAGAAAACATGAGACTTACGTTCATTGATGATGTATGGTATTGCTGCTAGATGCTTCTACTTCCATGCAGGGGGAGGGGAGAGAAATCACTTGTTTGGACAAAGTATGACTTCTACCAGCACTCTTATTTTCTAGAAGGCAGTGAACATCACAAATTGAAAATTTCATTTGGTGTAAGGAAAAAGTTGTACTGATAATGGTGGGAAAGAGCAAAATATACACAAATGAGCAAAAATCAGTACTCATTACTCACTGAACAGTGAAAAACAGACTAAAAATGGCTACTAAAATGCATATGTATTTCCTTTATGAAACACTGTAATCACAGCTACTTTACTATTAATTTGACTCTGAGCAACATGGTCAAATTTGAAAGAGGCCAAGTTCTCCTCTGGAAGAGGAAGAATTTTACTTTTTAAAATTTTCTTCTAGGCAAAGTTTTGAGGGACTGAAATGGTGAGATTCATTGGCAAAGATGTGTTCTATTTATAACTTGCTTTGAATTGCAAATTTCCATCATGAAGCCATTACTTTGATGGTAATTATAAATTCAGTAAATTAGTGTATCACATACTATGAGAAAATAATTTGTACAGAATAGTAATATTTGGGTACTAAAATAGATGTTGCTGGAACAATAGGAGTATGTCCAAAGTAAATATCATACAGTGATTTTTATTTTGTATCACTTCAGCCAGTTTCAGCAGAGAGTGAGTCTACCATATTAACTAAATCCTTATGAAACTCTGGAGTTACAGGGAAATTAACCTTTCTCATTTTATGCTCTGGATTATCTGTGACATATCAGCTTCCTTTTATTTCTTACTTCCTCATCATGGCATTAAGTTTTTTTCAGTGTGTAGGTCAATTGAAAACAAAGAACTTGGGTATTCAGAATATTTTTACATTTCTTTTCTAAAATGTTGACTTTTTCTTCTTTCCTGTGGCAAAGCACCATTAACTACAACTGTTGAACTGCATTTGGGAAAAAAATAAAATGACGTGTTATACAGGAGTTTCAATATAATAAGCTACAAGTCTTTGGAATGAAATGAATTATAAATATTTTCTATACCAGAGCAGTGTTTTAAACTCAGTGAAGACCTCACCAGGCAGGTTCTCATCCCCAACCACTCACTTTTATTTTTTCTTTCTTTGCAGTTCCACCCTGGTTTTTAAATCACCCTTCCAACCTCTATGCCTATGAAAGCATGGACATTGAGTTTGAATGTGCAGTCTCTGGAAAGCCTGTACCCACTGTGAATTGGATGAAGAATGGAGATGTGGTCATTCCTAGTGATTATTTTCAGATAGTGGTAATTATCTTTCTTCATATTAGCTTTAAATCCATCCATTGTTTATTTTTTTTTCACTTTTCTTTCCTGGGAAGAATTTCCTATTGGGAATTTTTAATGCCAAGAAAATTATTTTAATGAGACAAAAGGTGAGAAAAAAGTCATCAAACACTCCAACCCCCTTCAAATAAATAAATGAAGAGGAAATGAAGAAGAAACACAGGGCCTAAGACCAGTTCTAGACCATATTAAGTTTTTTATCTCTTTTCCCCCCTTTTTCCGTTGTTTTCTCTTTTCCTCAATTTAATAAGATTCAATAAGATATGGTGCTTGTGAACATGGTATTCTTACTTTGATAATACAAATAGCTTTTTTTCTACTACCCTTCCATGAACAGTTGAGAAGGCAGTGGGGATAGAGACAGGAAAAGTAGTGGTAGCAGTAGTAGAGGTGGAGAGGTGGAGAAACCACAGATTCAGAGTTGAAATTAGAAAGAATCCTAAGGATAATATTTGTTCTATGGTTTCCCATAAGTCTCTGCCCCTAGCCTCTGAGAGGTAGTATGACTTAATGCTACTGCTTTCTCTGAGTTCTCTTACAAGTAACAAGTGCTCAACACAAACTACTGTTGTTTTTGCTGCTACTGATTTTGCTCATTGTGTTTGTTAGCACAGAAGGTTCTGATTTCAGAGAGGTGAGAATATGAGAAATATAAAATGTATTTTCTGAATAGCAAGGAATTTCACAGCTAACTGAAAGTATTGTATGGCCACTTTTCTTAGGTTAAAGATGTGAATGGAATCCCCATTAAGGAGGAGCTGCCCACTAAACCAGGTGTCTCAGACAGAATGGGCATAGAACATAAGCACCATAAAGTCCAGGCACAAGCTCTCCTCTCACCATTACACTGCCTCTTTCCCATCAATGAACTTTCAGAAACTTCTTAATCTCTTTGTGCATGCGTTTAGGCATGCTATAAAAGTCCTTAAGGAATAGATCCATGAAACATATCTTTATCACTTTTATCACAATTCACCATTTTTCATTTTTATTAGCATTTGTCTAATTGGTGGGAACAGAGTAATGACTGGAAAAATATAACTTTTGAATGCCACAGATTCTATTCCTTTGAATGCAGCACTATTTCTACCTCCTCAGAATTAGAAATGACCTGCCATTGGGCAACTTGAAAAAGTGTTGTATATGCTGAAAATATATGCTGCTTGCATATAAAGGAAATTGCAGAGTGCCCTTAAGGACACATGATAAAATGTAACATTTATTTTTCCTACAGTTTGAATAATTTTTCTCCCAGCATGACTCATTACAGCCAGCCTATTTAAGCACTTTTTTTCTTAAGGTGAATGAAAATGTACAGTGTGTACACTATTTGCATTAAATTGTGCTTAGAGATATTTTCCCAATAGCTCCAGAAATCTGAGAGTCATTTTCAGTAGTGCATATAACATTGAGCACAAATAGTAACTTATATGAAAATTGTTAATTAGAAGTTAGCCATCTTTATCTAAGAATTTTACATCAGCCGAGAATTGACTACAAGCCACTAAAAACAATTAAGAATTCCCCATGAGGTTATATTTATCTCTTAATGACTTCGAGGGAAGTGATTTAACACGTTTTACTTACTGAACTACTTCTTACACTAATACGGAAGATAAACTGAGTTACTATAATTAAATGCTATCGCTAGATCATTTTATTAGCCATCCTGAAAAAGATGGTGGCTCAATTTATGTAAAAGAGGAGTTAACATTGCTGTATTTAATCGATGGTTTGTTGAAGGTGAAACATTTCAGTCATAGAATAACAACACAGATATGAAATAACCAATCTAGCCGCCTCTCCAAAGCACCAAAACGTTATTTGTCAGAGCAATGACTAAATTTTTAAAGGATTTTACCAGTCTGTTCTGGGTAAACACTTTGAGAAAAAAATCCAACCCTAAAATTCTTGTTCTTTGGATGGTGCAAAATTCAGTGTTTTGTTTTTCTTCTTTAGCTTTATTTTTCTTGAATAGCTCTTGCACCTGAGCTTCCATCAGTAACAAGCAGAGCAGTGATTTCTTTGGAAGCTAATCACTTTTGCTTCCACATGTGATAGAGGACCTTTCTGTTGACTGCTCATTTAAATATTAAGCTTGCTGTGTAGTTTTGTGAAAATGTTCTTGTTACAGAACTAGATTGAGCTGATTCCCAACGAAAATGTTACTTTTCCAGGAGGTTTAGGTCATAACCACGAGGCTGAGAACCCTCAAGCCTCCCTTCTTCTCTCTTCTGGAACGTGTTATAAAACTGTAGACTACATTAATTTTGTCACTCTGAGGTTTTTCTTCTTTTGAAAACACTTCATGTCCTGTTTCTTCTCCTTTAGGAAGGAAGCAACTTACGGATTCTTGGAGTGGTGAAGTCAGATGAAGGCTTTTATCAATGTGTGGCTGAAAATGAAGCTGGAAATGCCCAAAGCAGTGCACAGCTTATCGTCCCTAAGCTTGGTAAGATGACGAAAACTTTGCTCTAATACCTGTAATTACAATTACGTGTAGTCCTTATCATTTTCCTTATCTCTTTATTTCAATATGAAATCAATTACTTAAACAAAATATACATGTGTGTGTTGACAATATATTCCTTCTAGTGAATTATATATATATATGTGTGTGTGTGTGTGTGTGTGTGTGTGTGTGTATTATGTCTCAAATTAGGTAAAATCATCGCAAACAATAGTGGCTCTGTTTACAAGACAACAACTGCTAAATTATTACCTTCTCCCTCTTTTATAGCCTGCCTTTCATCCAAGTGGTCCGTATAATTATGAAATATTTATATGTATGTATCTTTATTCATATATACATTTATGTGTGCATTTTAGTTATAAATTTACATTCATGCATATACACATATATAATTTAAAGACTATACATATATAGTTATACACTGTGTTGAATCAATGGAAGTTGGAAGACAAAGACAAATAACTACTTGACAGCGAAGTTAATTTTCTCTTCTTTTAAGTAGATATGATTGTCATTTTTGTTTCACTGGTAAATTTTTTATTTGGTTTTGATTTTATAGTCTTTTGGGGGTATACTATGATGATATATGAAAGTTAGCAAAAAATTACGTTAGGCCTTTCAAATAATAGCCTGATGACAACACAGTTCCTGTGGTGAGAGAGGTTGAGGTGGGAGAACACTAAAAGGAAGAATGAACTCTTCTACCACCCAGAAATGTTGAGCATTAAAGAACTTAAAAACTATTCATGATTTTAAAGGAGTGACTAAGCAATCATGTATATAGATCTAAATACTATTAAATATTACATGTTACTATAAATGTTTTCATAACATTTTAGGATACAAACTAATTTCAACTCTTTTAGTCAAACTTGTCTTTAAGATAAATGCCCTTCCTGTTGTCTTGACTAACTGTTGCCCTAATCTTTCCCTAAAATAAGTTTAATAGGAAATAGCTGAAATATGTGAGACATTGTCAGTCTTGAGTTTCTATCATTTAAAATGTGCCTATTAAGTCCTTATGTTTTGTGCACTCTTAGCCAATAGTACAAAAACTCACAAAATAATGCTGACATAGGGGAATTTCTCTTTTTTTCTTGATTGAACTAAGAAAGCAACTATAGAACAACAGTTCCAGATGAGTAAAGGAACTAAAAGAACTATCTAGAAGTTAAAAGGGACTATTAATTCTCTTTTGAGTGTGCTGACTTCTCTGATGGATGACTTCTTTTTTCCCCATCTGGTGTGTTTTAAGTGCCAGTGCAACTTCATTTATGTGACGAAGTCCATTCTCTTCTGAAAATACTGCCAGAGAAGAGAAAAGGAGTCACTAAGATCAAGATCTCTAATGTGAGCTATGCTTTAAAACTGTGTGCCATCTCATTAGGAACAACTAATATGGCTGTGTTTGAGGGAATGCTGGCTGCCATACAAGTCCTAGACCAAAAGAATTCTAGTTACCCCTGAGTTTTCAAAGCCACAAGAAAAATATGACATGTTATCCCACATATCTGAAGGAGCTATGAGATGCCTCTTCCTAGAAATGTTTGGCACTGACCCAAGGACCGTTGGTCATCCCCGTGATATTTTCCCTCCCCAACAAGTCAAGTTGCAGGGGGACCAAGAAAGCCCCTTGGACAGACTGTATATGTTTCCATCTTTGTGTGCCAGTGTGTGTGTGTGTGTGTGTGTGTGTGTGTGTACACATGTTGCAAGGATGGAAACTGGGTAACTTATTGTGGCTGGAAACTGGAGCTGTCCACAAAATAGTGTGGAGGAAAGGGAGGGCAACAGTGGAAAGAGCAGAGTGTGTACACCACTTAAAAAAAGCAGGACTGAAAGTTTCTTGATGGGAACCCTGCCCAAGAGGTCCTGCCTAAGCTCAGGCCTCTAGAGGACAGTAGGGAGTCTTGCTAAGCTGGGCACTGGTGGAGAAGGTCAATGAGGAAGGCTCCCCAGAGGGGACTTCTAAGGTACTGCATCTTTGAAGACTACTCAGAATTGCATGCAACAGTCCTCCACTACTGTGGACTTTTGAGAGCACAATTTGAGAAAAACAGACTATATCTTAAATTCAAGTCTGTCCTTCCCTCTCTCTAAACCTGGGGAAGCCCTAATCAGAGGGGAAATACACCCAAGACACTAAAAACACACTGACTCCTCCCTGTTTTTGGGCTCAGGCCTACTTCAGAGAGTGGGTGCAGCCAGGGCTGCAAGTGGGTGGGGTAGGGGTGGGTGTGGGGGTGGGAGCTAATTGAATATCAGTTTTCAGTTTTGATTTAGATCTCACTGTTGCCTTTGTGTGTATGTGATTCTCCTTTTTTAAAAAATTTTAAATTTTTTATGTATTTTTGACAGGCAGAGTTAGACAGTGAGAGAGAGAGAGAGAGAGAGGTCTTCCTTCTGTTGGTTCACCCTCCCAATGGCCACCATGGCCAGCGTGCTGCGCTGATCCGAAGCCAGGAACCAGGTGCTTCCTCCTGGTCTCCCATGAGGGTGCAGGGCCCAAGCGCTTGGGCCATCCTCCACTGCCTTCCCAGGCCACAGCAAAGAGCTGGACTGGAAGAGGAGCAACTGGGACAGAATCTGGTGCCCCAACCAGGACTAGAACCCGGGGTGCCAGTGCCACAGGCGGAGGATTAGCCAAGTGAGCCACGGTGCCTGCTGTGATTCTTTTTTTTTTTAATTGTGTTTTTTTATGTTTCAATATCTGAAGATAGGACTTAAAATACTTCATGGTAACTCCAAGCCGGATGGTTGACTCTGGCTGCAATCCGTAAGAAGACAGATCTGACAGGTTATGTTTGGAAATAGATGATGGGAGAAAAATCAATCTGTTTATTTTTTAATGCTCCAATAGTTCAGCTCATTCAGTAAACTGATTTTACAAGGAGGTTGAATTCCAGCAGGCAGCTGTTTTATATATATATATATATATATATATATGTATATATATATATATATATAAAGCTTTTATTTAAAGAATATAAATTTCCAAAGTATAGCTTATGGATTACAATGGCTTCCCCCCCCAAAAAAAAAAAAAACTTCCCTCCCACCCGCTACCCTCCCCTTTCCCGCTCCCTCTCCCCTTGCATTCACATCAAGATTCATTTTCAATTCTCTTTATACACAGAAGATCAGTTTAGTACATATTACGTAAAGATTTCAACAGTTTGCCCTCACATAGAGACACAAAGTGAAAATACTGTAGGAGTACTAGTCATAGTATTAATTCACAATGTACAGCACATTAAGGACAGAGATCCTACATGATTGATTAATTATCTATGCAATTTCCAATTTAACACCAAGATTTTTTAATCATTTTGATTATCTTTATATACAGAAGATCGATTCAGTATATACTATGTAAAGATTTCATCCATTTGCACCCACATAGAAACACAAAGTAAAAATACTGTTTCAGTACTAGTTATAGCATTACTTCACATTGGATAACACAATAAGGACAGATCCCTCATGAGACGTAAGTACACAGTGACTCCTGAAGTTGATTTAACAATTTGACACTCTTGTCTATGGCGTCAGTAATCTCCCTAGGCTCTAGTCATGAGTTGCCGAGGCTATGGAAGCCTTTAGGGTTCACGACTTTGATCTTATTCCAACAGGGTCATAGTCCAAGTGGAAGTTCTCTCCTCCCTTCAGAGAAAGGTACCTCCTTCTTTGATGGCCCGTTCTTTCCACTGGGATCTCACTTGCAGAGATCTTTCATTTAGGTCTTTTTTTTTTTTTTCAGAGTGTCTTAGCTTTCCATGCCTAAAATACTCTCATGGGCTCTTGAGCCAGATCCGAATGCCTTAAGGGCTGATTCTGAGGCCAGAGTGCTATTTAGGACATCTGCCATTCTATGAGTCTGCTGTGTATCTCACTTCCCATGTTGGATCATTCTCTCCCTTTTTCATTCTATCAGTTAGTATTAGCAGTCACTAGTCTTGTTTGTGTGATCCCTTTGACTCTTAGACCTATCAGTGTGATCAATTGTGTACTGAAATTGATCACTTGGAAAAATGAGATGGCCTTGGTACATGCCACCTTGATGGGATTGTA
>JADBBT010003803.1:0-11027 GCA_015711505.1 Sylvilagus bachmani | reverse complement strand
AGGCAAGAACCTTCAAAATTAATCATTCTCCATTTGGGTTTTCTGATTCTTCAGGTAACATATGAACTATTTAGAAGCCACCATAGTTTATTCACCCCAAAAATTGATTGTATGATTTAAATATAGCACTTAGATGAGCATTTCCTGTAATTAGGGTGTTCAGAATAGTTGCTGAAAACAGTTGTGCCATTGATCAATGGATGCACTTGGTTAGCCTTAATTTTTTTAAAGAAAACACATTAAAAACTTTCTTGAGTATTTCAGTTTGCTCATTTTATGTTTGTGCTGCTGGTGTTTGGAAAAAAATCAAACAGTTAAGTGCTACCAGAAAGTGTACCAATTTTTTTAAAAAATAAGAACAAGATAAATCTCACAGTCTGAAATTTTAATTTTGTGCAATATTTTCATTTAGTGCATGTGTATTTGAGTAATTGTAAAATAAATGAATTTTTAATGTTTAAAAAAAAATTTCTTAAAATGCTGAACATGATTGTTTTTGAAAACGTGGGCATGTATTTCCTTGTATTTTCATTCCCCCATGATTATTATATTTTATGGTACATGAAAAGCCCTCAATGTATTTGCTAATTTGAAATGTCATGAGTTGTATTTGGTTGGGTGGGTGCCTACTTGGGTAAGGCATCCTTTGTTTTCCTGTATTTAATTAAATCCAAACCTTCCTTTGTTTTCTGTGTAAAATTGTGTCAAATATATATTTAACTAGAGAACATGAATATGCAATCATTCAGAATTGGAAAATGTAAACAATCTAAAATAAAGTGACACATGTTAATTGACCTGAAAAAACCATGAAATATTAAACAAATTATTAAATTTGAAAAAAAAGAAAATTTTTGGCCCATATATCTGAATTCTCAGGTAATACAGGCTCCCAGAGAATAAGAGAAGTGAGCATAATGAGGATGGGGATTTTTGGTTGTGTGCTTTTTTTCATAGCTTATGCTTACGCCACCACTTGTCCTTTTCACTAAACAATTACTTAGTGAGGAATGGAAGAATGTTGGAGAAACAATCAAAATGTTCATTTACCTTTCACATAAAGTCATGATGAGGATTAAAGAAAATAATGCATATAGGATGCCTAATTAAGTAACTTTTATATAGTAAACACTATATAAGTGTGGCCCATTATTATTGCTATTATCATAAAGCCTGTATTCATCACTATTTAAATACAATGGACAAAAGTAAACACAGTGAGAGAGCAAAAGAGAAAAAAGTGCTGAACATGAGAAAGTTTGGCAGAGATCCAGCACTTTTCCATCCCCCCCTTTGAAGCTACACCAATCGCATCGTACAAATATTGAAGTGAAACAATATGAGAAAGAGAAAATTAACAGTTACTGCAAGAAGGGGAATAGAGGGGCCGACACTGTGGCACAGCAGGTTAAAGCCCCAGCCTGAAGTGCTGGCATCCCATATGAGTGCCGGTTCGAGCTCCAGCTGCTCCACTTCCAATCCAGCTCTCTGCTATGGCCTGGGAAGGCAGAAGAGAATGGCCCAAGCCCTTGGGCCCCTGCACCCAGGTGGGAGATCCAGAAGAAGCTCCTGGTTCCTGGCTTCAGATCAGTTCGGCTCTGGCTATTGCAGTAATTTATGGAGTGAACCAGTGGATGGAAGCCTCTCTCTCTCTCTCTGGCTCTACCTCTCTCTGTAAATCTTTTAAAAAGAAAAAAAAGGAAGGGGAATAGAAATCAAGAGCAGAGGTAAAGAGCTCATCTTTGCATATTGGCAACTTGCCTCCTCCTGTACAGTAGAAGGTATTTATAGGAGAACACCATGTCCTATCACTATCACTCTTTGAGCCAATACAATAAAAATAACATTCCATAGTTCACTGCAGTATGACTGAATTGAAAATGAGAAGACCTAAGAAAGAAGAATTTTAATTGGCTTTTCCTTGTATGCACAGAAAAGTCTTCAAGTCATTTCCTAATTCTGTACTGACTGTGCCGGTCTAACCATGAGGAGTTTTGAACATATTTTTCTACAGGAATTTGTTAGACCCACCTTGGGCAAGACACTATCTATAGCCACTATGGCAGAAACTAAATATAAAACAACTCCAAGCCATGGAGCTAGCCCTCAGGTAGGTCAGAAACTACAAAATGATTCTTGGGTACTTACAATTCCCATGAGTAGAAAAAAATGCAATGTATTTATAAACAAAATGCCATTGCCAATACATTGCCGATATTGTGGAAAATATAAGAACACTGTTTCTTTAATGTAACTTAAAAAACATTTGTGAAGCTGTAGGAAAGTCCTACAAGTCTACTCTAGTTGTATCTCATTTTTAGAAGTCTCTAAGCTCATTAATCAACATGAAAATTGTATTTAAGTTTCACTTATACAACTTTCAAATTATCATATTATAGACCTTGTTCTCTAAGAAAAAGATCCTGAATTATATGTTGAGAGGAGAGGTTTCATGTTGGTGCTCATTATATGCACAAATGCTTCCCTGAAGTCATTTTCCCTAGTAGTGTAGGCAGAAGGATATGCAAGGCTACACATATCTCACACCCACAACAGTGCTTTAAATACATTGTCAAGCAATCTTTGCTTTCAGAAAAAAAGTACTTCAATGAAAATCACAAAAATTTTGTGTCATAAGAAAAAGAACTAGCCCAATTATGTTAAATAAAGGAAATGGCAAGTAGTATAAGTTATTCAAATTACATCCCATTTGCAATTTCATGTAAGTGATTTTATAAAGGAGAGATAGAAGTTTGCCTTCAGGAATTTTAATTACACGTACAAATCTATTCCAATCTTGTCACCTTAATATTGGCCAGAAAGAGATAAACACCTTTTATTCTGTTCCTAAGTATGTTAATTTGTTTTCAACATAATATAGAATCTTTCTTAGTGACAAACAAGCAGGTTACGGGTGAAGCATGTTAATTTGTTATTAACATATGTTTTATTAAAGAGAATATTTTACTCACTAGCTAAATATATATTTCTTCTACCTATGAAGATGCAAATAGTTACCAGTATTCTAACAAGCATCTTCTGACTACTATACACTGTGAGAAAATGATTAAGAATCACTTCTGGTCCTCAAGGAGGCCAGTGTCTGTGGCAGGAGTTTCATGTAAATGATCTATTCTTTTAAAAATAACATGTCATGGCCGGCGCCACGGCTCAATAGGCTAATCCTCCGCCTAGCGGTGCTGGCACACTGGGTTCTAGTCCCAGTCGGGGCACCGGATTCTGTCCCAGTTGCCCCTCTTCCAGGCCAGCTCTCTGCTGTGGCCCGGGAGGGCAGTGGAGGATGGCCCAAGTGCTTGGGCCCTGCACCCACATCAGAGACCAGGAGAAGCACCTGGCTCCTGCCTTCAGATCAGCGTGATACGCCAGCTGCAACGCACTGGCCGCAGTGGCCATTGGAGAGTGAACCAACGGCAAAAGGAAGACCTTTCTCTCTGTCTCTCTCTCTCTCACTGTTCACCTGTCCACTCTGCCTGTAAAAAATTTTAAAAATTAACATGTCATTCATGCCCTTAAAATAAAAAGTATCTACGTTGTAATTCAAAACTTCTACACTAGCATACCATTCAACTGCAAAATTAACAATGATGTTACATTTTTTTAAAAAACTAGAGCAAAATACAATGCTTAATAAATTTCTGGGAGCAAATCCACTGACCCAAGAAATAAGATAAGGTGTTCACAATAACTACTATCATTCAATATTACACAGGGAATTTTTGCTAATGCAATGTAAAAAGGCAAATAATAAGAAGATGTATAGAAACTGGAAACTACTGTTACTGTTCAATAATAAACTTTGTAGGAATACAAAAAGACATAAAATCATATTCTCTATTTTAACAATAACTAATTAGAAATGATACTAGAAATTATGATTATGATGATGATGACAATGATTACGATAAACACATTGATGACCGACGCTCATAGTGAGCAAACTCTGGGAGAGGCACACATTAAGTGCTTTATCAGAGATTTTATGTATTCTACGCACAAATGAAATGAATGTTGATATTAGGTCATCCCCATTTTTCAAAAAAAGAAACTAAGTTTTTGAGATGTTAAGTAATGAGAATAGAAAATATAGACTCCAAATTCAGTTTTGATATAGAAGTCCCTAATTTTAGCCTATTTTGCATAGTTTCCTCTCACCCTGGGAATTATTTTCTTTCTTTCAGAGCCTATAAAGTTTCATTAGCAAATGGAATAACTGCTAAACTTCTCCTTTAATCTGCTAGTCTGTCACTAAGAGAGATTATCTATATATTGGTGATGATAAAAACCTTTTCTTTAAGGCCTTTTCTTCTGACTTCTGCTTAAACTCCACAACCCAAAATACAACCATCTACTAAATATTTACACTCAGCTTATCTAAAGTTATAACTCATCAAACCTACTTCGTTTTTGAATTCAGGCAAGATGGCAGAATAGGAAGGGAGCACACTGATAGTCCAGGAAAGAGGCAGTTTAATAAAAGTGGAGATACTGCAGGTTCAAGGGAGAGTTGGGGAAGAAACAGCAGAGGAAACTCTTCCAGAACTAGTGAGTCACGGTGGACCTGCGTGGAGGGCGTGGGAGCACTCAGCTTGGGTCACCAGATGCAGAATCTATGCACCAGCGCTGGAACGCAAGGAGATCCGAACCTCAGTAGCCCAAAACAACAGCGGGAAAGCAGAAGGAGGAGCGTAGAGGGAAAGAGGATTGAAGCCCCATGGAAGAAAGTTCACCAGGCTAACTAGAGCAGAGAGGGAAAAAAATGGACCGGTAAGGACATGAGTTCTCTCTCTCCACTCACATCTCAAAGGTGAGCAAGACAAAGAGCAGGCACCACTTTGGACATACGTAAAAGCTTCACGACCTCCAGGTTGTGCCCGCCCTCAGCCAAACAGAAAAACCTGACTCTGGAGGGGTGAAATAACAGGAGATTAGGACCTAGTGAATGTGTGGTGTTAATGAACAAAGACTGTGAAAAAAAGAGATGGTGGGTGAGAGAACTCACGGAATTCACATGAGTACTCTCCAGAGATGCTACAATTCAGTAACCTTGGCAACCCAGTGGGAGACTGCAGGAAAATTTGAGCCCACAATGAGGGCAGCACAGATTCCCTGTGTGGTCCTTGGGAAAGAGCTTCCAATCTCTGGCTCCTGTGGGTATATCATTCGCCTGCTAACTATCTTCAATTCTGCTCAGCTGTGTGGAATTAATTCCCTTCTGAATCAAAAAAAAAAAAAAAAGAACAGAAAAAGAGATTTACCACACCTAACCTAGGAGTGTCACCTTTGGCACACCCTTAACCCTGAAGAACCAAACAGAACTCTCAGGCCATACCCATCTCATGCCTCTAAGGCTCCATCAAAAGCAGACAGTCCACTTAATACAGTCATAGTATGATAAAAAAAAAAAAACGCCACAGCAAGGGAAAAAGAATCCAAAGAATATCTCCACAACACCAAGCAACAAATGCAGAAACTGAGGAAACAAGGAAAAGGAAGATATTATGATGCTCCAAATGAACAAGACATCCCAGCCGAGATTATGAAGATTATGAGCTGAAAGAAATGCAAGATACAGATTTCAAAAAATTTATGATAAGAACATTTAGAAGTTTTCAAAAACAAATGCTTGAGCTACAGAAATCCTTACTGGACAGGATAAAAAATCTCTCTCGTGAAAATGAAATCTTAAGGAGGAATCAAAATGAAATGTAGAAACTAGTAGAACGGGAAAGTGTGATAGTGAAGAGAAATCAAAATGAAATGAAGAACTCAATATATCAAATGACAAACACATTAGAGAGCCTTAAAAACAGAGTCAGTGAAGCAGAAGAGAGAATATCTGACTTAGAAGACAGAGAACAGGAAAGTATACAGTCAAACCAAAGAAAAGAAGAGGAAATTAGAAATCTAAAAAATATTGTTGGGAATCTACAGTATACTATTAAAAAAAACCAACATTCGGGTTCTAGGAGATCCTGAAAAATGGAGGGAAAGGATCAGAAGGCCTTTTCAGTGAGATACTAGCAAAGAACTTCCTGGATTTGGAGAAGGACAGAGACATCCTATTACAGAAAGCTCATAGAACCCCTGATAAACATGACCAAAAGAGATCCTCACCATGACATGTTGTAATCAAACTCGCCACAGTGAAACACAAATAAAAGATCTTAAAATATGCAAGAGAGAAACAGATTACTCTCAGAGGATCTCCAATTAGACTCAAAGCTGACTTCTTATCAGAAACCTTACAGGCTAGCAGAGAATGGCAAGATATAGCCCAGGCACTAAGAGAGAAAAACTGCCAGCCCTGAATATTATATCCTGCAAAGCTCTCATTTGTGAATGAAGGTGAAATAAAGACCTTTCATAGCAAACAGAAATTGAAAGAATTTGTTGCCACTCATCCAGCCCTGCAAAAGATGCTTAAAGATGTGTTACACACAGAACACAGAAACACGGGCATCAATATGAAAGAAAGTAAACGAAGGAAACCTCATAGCAAAAGATCACAGGAAGTTCAAAGCATATATTAGAAAATATCTTTGCCAAATGGCAGGGCAAAGTTACTACTTATCAATAGTCACATTGAACATTAATGGCCTCAACTCTCCAGTTAAAAGACACAGATTGGCTGATTGGGTTAAGGAACAAAACCCATCTATTTGCTGCTTACAAGAAACACATCTTTCCAACAAAGATGCATACGGACTGAAAGTGAAAGGCTGGAAAAAAAGATACCAAGCCAACAGAAATGAAAAAAGAGTGGGCGTAGACATGTTAATATCAGACAAAATAAATCTTAACACAAAAACTGTTGAGACAAACAGGGGCACTATTTAATGATTAAGGGATCAATTCAACAGGAAGATATAACGATTATCAATGTATATGCACCTAATTATAGGGCACCAGTTTATTAAAAAGATTTGTTAAAGGACTTAAAGGGAGACTTAGACTCCAATACAATAGTACTGGGGGACTTCAACAATCCACCCTCAGAAATAGACAGATCAACTGGACAGAGGATCAACAAGGAGACAGAAAATTTAAATGACACTATAGCCCAAATGGATCTAACAGATATATACAGAACTTTTCATCCTACACTTAAAGAATTTACATTCTTCTCAGCAGTACATGGAACCTACTCTAGGATTGAACACATACTAGGCCATAAAGCAAGTTTCAGCAAATTCAAAAGAATTAGAATCATACGATGCAGCTTCTCAGACCAAATAAGTTGGAAATTAGCAAGTCAGGAATCCCTAGAGCATATGCAAACACATGGAGATTGAACAACATGCTTCTGAATGAATACTAGTCATAGAGGAAATCAAAAGAGAAATCAAAAACTTTCTGGAAGAAATGAGGATAACAGCACAACATACCAAAACTTATAGGGTACAGCAAAAGCAGTGTTAAGAGGAAAGTTTATAGCAATAGGTGCCTACATAAAGAAATTGGAAAGGTACCAAATAAATGAGCTTTCAGTGCATCTCAAGGATCTAGAAAATCTGCAGCAAACCAGAACCAAATCTAGTAGGAGAAGAGAAATAATTAAAATTAGAGAAGTAATCAATAGGATTGAATCCAAAAAAAGCATTACAAAATATCAGCTAAACGAGGGGCTGGTTTTTGTGAAAAAATAAACAAAATCGACACCCCACAGGCCCAACTAACTAAAAAAAGAAGAGAAAAGACCCAAATCAATAAAATCAGATGAAAAAGGAAATGTAACAACAGACACCACAGAAAAAATATAATCATCAGAAATTACTATAAGAACTTGTATGCCAGCAAACAGGGAAATCTATCAGAAACGGATAGTTTCCTCAGCACATGCAACCTACTTAAATTGAACCAAGAAGACATAGAAAACCTAAACAGATAAAGGCCCTCCCAACAAAGAAAAGCCCAGGACCAGATGGATTCACTGCTGAATTCTACCAGACATTTAAAGAAGAACTAACTCCAATCCTTCTCAAACTATTCAGAACAATCGAAAAAGAGGGAATCTTCCCAAATTCTTTCTATGAAGCCAGCATCACTTTAATTCCTGAAACTGAAAAAGACACAGCATTGAAAGAGTATTATAGACCAATATCCCTGATGAACATAGATGCAAAAATCCTCAATAAAATTCTGGCCAATAGACTGCAACAAAACATCAGAAAGATCATCCACCCAGACCAAGTGGGATTATCCCTGGTATGCAGGGATGGTTCAATGTGCGCAAAACAATCAATGTGCTACACAACATTCACAGACTGCAGAAGAAAAAACATATGATTATCTCAATAGATTCAGAGAAAGCATTCAATAAAATTCAAGATCCTTTCATTATAAAAACTCTAAGAAAATTGGGTATAGGAGGAACATTCCTAAATACAATCAAAGCAATTTATGAAAAACCCACAGCCAGCATCCTATTGAATGAGGAAAAGTTGGAAGCATTTCCACTGAGATCTGGTACCAGACAGGTAAGCCCACTCTCACCACTGCTATTCAATATACTGCTGGAAGTTTTAGCCAGAACCATCAGGCAAGAAAAAGAAATTAAAGGGACACAAATTGGGAAGAAAGATGTCAAACTATCCCTCTTTGCAGAAGATATGATTCTTTAGGGGACCCAAAGAACTCTACTAAGAGACTATTGGAACTCATAGAAGAGTTTGGCAAAGTAGCAGGATATAAAATCAATGCACAAAAATCAACAGCCTTTGTATACACAGGCAATGCCATGGCTGAGAAAGTACATCTAACATCAATCCCATTCACAATAGCCACAAAAACAATCAAATACCTTGGAATAAACTTAAACAAGGATGTTAAAGATCTCTATGTTGAGAATTACAAAATCTTAAAGAAAGAAATAGAAGAGGATACCAAAAAATAGAAAAATCTTCCTTGCTCAATTATTAGAAGAATCAATATCATCAAAATGTCCATTCTCCCAAAAGCAATTTATATATTCTTTGTGATACCAGTCAAAATACCACAGACATTCTTCTCAGGTCTGGAAAAAATGATGCTGAAATTCACATGGAGACACAGGAGACCTCGAATAGCTAAAGCAATCTTGGACAACAAAAACAAAGCTAGAGGCATCACAATACGAAATTACGAAATTCAGGACATACTACAGGGCAGTTGTAATCTAAACAGAATGGCACTGGTACAGAAACAGATAGATAGACCAATGGAACAGAATAGAAACACCAGAAATCAATCCAAACATCTACAGCCAACTTATATTTAATCAAAAATCCAAAACCAATTCCTGTAGCAAGGACAGTCTATTCAATAAATGGTGCTGGGAAAACTGGATTCCCACATGCAGAAGCGTGAAGCAAGACCCCTACCTTTCACCTTACACAAAAATCCACACAAAATGGATTAAAGACTTAAATCTATGACCCGACACCATCAAATTATTAGAGAACACTGGAGAAACCCTGCAAGGTATAGATACCGGCAAAAACTTCTTGAAAGACCCCGGAAGCACAGGCAGTTAAAGCCAAAATTAACTACTAGGATTGTATCAAATTTGAAGTTTCTGTACTGCAAAAGAAACAGTCAGGAAAGGAAGAGGCAACCAACAGAATGGGAAAAAATATTTGCAAATTATGCAACAGATAAAGGGTTGATAACCAGAATCTACAAAGAGATCAAGAAACTCCACAATATCAAAACAAACAACCCACTTTGAGATAAGCCAAGGACCTCAATAGACATTTTTCAAAAGAGAAAATCCAAATGGCCAACAGACACATGAAAAAATGTTCAGGATCACTAGCAATCAGGGAAATGCAAATCAAAACCACAATGAGGTTCCACCTCATCCCGGATAGAATGGCTCACATACAGAAATCTACCAACAATAGATGCTAGAGAGGATGTGGGGAAAAAGGGACACTAATTCACTGTTGGTGGGAATGCAAGCTGGTTAAGCCACTATGGAAGTCAGTTTGGAGACTCCTCAGAAACCTGAATATAACCCTACCAAAAACCCAGCCATCCCACTCCTTGGAATTTACCCAAAGGAAATTAAATTGACAAACAAAAAAGCTGTCTACACCTTAATGTTTATTGCAGCTCCATTCACAATAGCTAAGACCTGGAATCAACCCAAATGCCCATCAACAGTAGACTGGATTAGGAAATTATGGGATATGTACTCTCTAGAATACTATACAGTAGTCAAAAACAATGAAACCTGGTCATTTGCAACAAAATGGAGGAATCTGGGAAACATTATGCTGAGTGAATTAAGCCAGTCCCAAAGGGACAAATATCGTATGTTCTCTCTAATCTGTGACAACTAACTGAGTACTAAAAACGAAACCTGTTGAAATGAAATGGACACAATGAGAATCAATGATTTGATCAGCCCTTGTCCTGACTGTTGATGTACAATTTAATACTTTATGTATTTTAGTATTTTTTTTGTTCTAGTGAATACTATTGGTTGAACTCTGTAATTAACACACAATTATTCTTAGGTGTTTAGATTTAACTGAAAAATGATCCCTGTTAAATATAAGAGTGGGAATAAGAGAGGGAGGAGATGTACAATTTGGGACATGCTCAATTGGACTTGCCCCAAAAGGTGGAATTAGAAATGTGCCATGGGATTCTAATTCAATCCCATCAAGGTAGCATGTACCAATGCCATCTCACTAGTCCAAGTGATCAATTTCAGCTCACAATTGATCATAATGATAGGTCTAAGAGCCAAAGGGATGACACAGACAAGACTAGTGTCTGCTAATACTAACTGATAGAATAAAAAAGGGAGAGAACAATCCAACATGGGAAGCAGGATACACAGCAGACTCAGAAATGCAGATGTCCTAAACAGCACTCTGGCCTCAGAATCAGCCCTTAAGGCATTCAGATCTGGCTCAAGAGCCCATGAGAGTATTTTAGGCATGGAAAACCAAGACACTGTGGCAAAAAAAAAAAAAAATGACCTAAATGAAGGATCTCTGCAAGTGAGATCCCAGTAG
>JADBBT010003802.1:0-11027 GCA_015711505.1 Sylvilagus bachmani | reverse complement strand
GTCTGGGAGCTCTGTTTGGTTCCTCAGTGTTGAGGGTGTGTCAAAGGAGACACTCCCAGGTTAGGCGTGGTAAATCTCTCTCTGTTACTTTTTTTTTTTTTTTGATTCAAAAGGGAAGTAATTCCACACAGCAGAATGGAATTGGGGGCGGTTAGCAGGCAAATGATATACCCACAGGAGCCAGAGATCAGAAGCTCTTTCCCAAGGACCAGAGAGGGAATCATTGCGGCCCTTAGTGTGGGCTTAGATTCTCCTGTAGTCTCCCACTGGGCTGCCAAGGATACTGAACTGTAGCGTCTCTGGAGAGTACTCACATGAATTCGTGATTTCTGTACCTTCTCTCCCCCACCGTCCCTTTTTTCACAGTCTCAGTTCATTAGCACCACACATTCATTAGGTTCTAATCTCCTGTTATTTCCCCCCTCCCACCCAGAGTCAGGTTTTTCTGCTAGGCTCGGGGCCGGTGCCGACCCGAGGTTGCCCTGCTTATGACATATTCCAAAATGGTGCCTGCTCTTTGTCTTGTTCACCTTTGAGAGGTGAGCGGCGAGAGAGAAACTCGTGTCCGTATGGGTCACTTTTTTTTTTTCCCTCTCTCTCCCTCTCTCTTCTAGTTAGCCTGGTGAACTTTTCCCCGCAGAGTTTCAAGCCTTGTTCGCTCTAATCTCCTCTTTCTGCTTCCCTGCTGGTATCTCAGCTATTGAGGTTCGGCTCACCTCGCATTCCAGCGCTGCTGTGTTGAATCTGCTGCTGGTGTCCAAAACTGTGGGCTCCCACGCTCTCCACGCAGGTCCACTGTGAATCTCCAGTTCTGGAAGGGTTTCCTCTGTGTTTCTGCCCCTACTCTTCCTTGAACCTGCAGTATCTCCACTTTTATTAAACTGTCTCTCCCCAGACTATCGGTGTGCTCCTTTCCTATTCCACCATCTTGCCGCTCTCCAATTCCCTGTGTTTTTTATTGCATTGTTGATACTCTGCCTAACCTCATTATTGTATGGTGTCAGAATACTAAATTTGGAAAGGAGGAAGTCAAAGAAAACACAAACACAGAACAAATTGAGGCAATTGTCAATCAAGAAACGCTAACGCTGCTGATTGAATACCCCTGAAAATACCATTCACACTCGATTTGGAGGGAATTCAGGCCTGTCCCCATGGCAAAAGGGTTATATTTCATTTTCCAAAACACAATATCTCTAGGTCGTATTGCCTGTAGGTTTCTAAGCATGAAACGCCAAATTGCTGTCTCTTTTATTTCATTATGAATACTCTGCCTCACCTCATTTTTGTATGGTGACAGAATACAAAATTGGAAAGTATGAAGGCAAAACAAACAAAAACCCAGAACAAATAGGCAATTGCCATACAAGAGACCTGATTGCTGCTGATTGAACACACCTGAAAATCCCATTCACACTCGATTTGGAGGGAATTCAGAGCTGTCCCCTTGACAAAAGAAGTACATTTCATTTTCAAAAATACAAAACCTCATCTTGGTCATGTTGCCTGTAGGTTTCAAAGCATGAAATGCCAATTTGCTATGTTTTTTTTTTCCTTATGCATACTCTGCCTCACCTCATTTTTGTTTGGTGTCAGAATACAAAATTCGGAAAGGAAGAAGGCAAGACAAACACAAAACCATAACAAATTGAAGCAATTGCCAATCAAGAGACCTGAGTGCTGCTGATTGAATACACCTGAAAATCCCATTGACACTCAATTTGGAGGAAATTCAGAGCTGTCCCCATGGCAAAAGTGCTACATTTCATTTTCCAAAACACAAAACCTCCTCTTGATCGTGTGTCCTGTGGATTTCTTAGCGTGAAACACCAATTTGCTGTGTTTTTTTATTCATTATGCATTCTCTGCCTCTCCTCATTTTTATAAGGAAGAAGACAAATCCAACACAAACCCAGCACAAATTTAGGCAATTGCCACCCAAGAGATCTGAATGCTGCTGATTGAATACACCTGAAAATCCCATTCACTCTCGATTTGGAGGGAAATCAGAGCTGTCCCCTTCGCAAAAGTGTTATATTTCTTTTTCTAAAACAGAAAACCTCATCTCGGTCATGCTGCCTGTAGGTTTCTAAGCATGGAACGCCAATTTTCTGTCTTTTTTATTTCATTATGTATACACTGCCTAACCCCATTTTTCATGGTGTCAGAATACAAACTTTGGAAAAGAAGAAAGCAAAACAAGCACAAACCCAGAACAAATTGAGGCAATTTCCAAGCAAGAGATCTGAATGCTGCTGATTGAATACACCTGAAAATCCCATTCACACTCGAGTTGGAGGGAATTCAGAGCTGTCCCCTCAGCAAAAATGTTATATTTCATATTCCAAAACACAAAACCTCATCTTGGTCGTGCTGACTGTGGATTTCTAAGCATGAACCGCAATTTGCTGTGTTTTTTTTTTTTTTTCATTATGGATACTCTGCCTAACCTCATTATTGTATGGTGTCAGAATACAAAATTCCTGAAAGGAAGAATGCAACAGAAACACAATCCCAGAACAAATTTAGGCAATTGCCTATCAAGATAGCTCAATGCTATCATTGAGCTATCTGAGGATTGACTACACCTGAAAATCCCATTTACACTGATTTTGGAGGGAATTCAGAGCTGTCCCATGGAAAGAAGAGATACATTTCATTTTCCAAAACACAAAACCTCATCTTGGTCGAATTGCCGGTAGATTTCTAAGCCTGAAATGTAAAGTTGCTGTTTTTTTTTTTTTTTTTTCAATAGGGATACTCTGCCTATGTATGTATGGGGTGAGAATACAAATTTTGAAAAGAAGAAAGCAAAACAAGCACAAACGCAGCAAATAATTTAGGCAATTGCCTTTCAAGAGACCTGAATGCTGCTGATTGTACACACCTGAAAATCCCATTCACACTCGAAATTAAGTGAATTCATAGCTGTTTCCTCGGCAAACTTGTTATATTTCATTTTCCAAGACACAAAACCTCACCTTGATCGTGTTGCCTGTGGATTTCTTAGCGTGAAACACCAATTTGCTGTGTTTTTTTTTTTCATTATGGATACTCTAACTCTCCTCAGTTTTGTATGGTGTCAGAATACAGAATTCGAAAGGAAGAATACAAAACCAACACAAACACAAAACAAATTTAGGCAATTGCGAATGAAGAAACCTGAATGCTGCTGATTGAATACACATGAAAATCCCATTGACACTCGATTTGGAGGGAATTGAGAGCTGTCCTTCGGCAAAGTGGTTATATTTCATTTTTCCAAACACCAAACCTCATCTTGGTCATGTTGCCTGTAGATTTCTAAGCATGAAACGCCAATTTTCTGTCTTTTTTATTTCATTATGTATACTCTGCTTCACCTCATTTTTGCATGGTGTCAGAATACAAAATTCGGAAAGAAGAAAGGAAAACAAGCACAAACCCATAACAAATTTATGCAATTTCCAAGCAAGAAACCCGAATGCTGCTGATTCAATACACCTCAAAATCCCATTCACACTCGATTTGGAAGGAATTCATTGCTGTCCCCTCAGCAAAAGTGTTACATTTCATTTTTCCAAACACAAAACCTCATCTTGGTCGTGTGGCCTGTAGGTTTCTAAGCATGAAACACCAATTTGCTGTCTTTTTTAGTGCATTATGAATACTCTGCCTAACCTCACCTTTGTATGGAGTCAGAATACAAAATTCGAAAAAAAGAAGACAAAACCAACACAAACCCAGCACAAATTTAGGCCATTGCCAATGAAGAAACGTTAATGCTGCTGGTTGAATACACCTGAAAATCCCATTCACACTCGATTTGGATGGAATTCAGAGCTGTGCCGTTTGTAAAAAGGTTATATTTCATTTTCCAAAACAGAAAATCACATCTCGTCAAGCTGCCTGTAGGTTTCTAAGCATGGAAGGCCAATTTGCTGTCTTTTTATTTCATTATGTATACTCTGCCTAACCCCATTTTTGCATGGTGTCAGAATACAAAATTGGGAAAAGAAGAAAGCAAAATAAGCACAAACCTACAACAAATTTAGGCAATTGCCAATCAAGAGGCCTAAATGGTGCTGATTGAATACACCTGAAAATCCCATTTACACTCGAATTGGAGGGAATTCAGAACTGTCTCCTTGACAAAAGGGGTACATTTCATTTTCCAAAACACAAAACCTCATCTTGGTCGTGTTGCCTGTAGATTTCTAAGCATGAAACACGAATTTGCTGTGTTTTTTTTTTTTTCATTATGGATACTCTGCCTAACCTCATTTTTGTATGGTGTCAGAATACAAAACTAGAAAAGGAAGAAGGGAAAACAAACACAAACCCAGAATAAATTTATGCAATTGCCAATCAAGAAACCTGAATGCTGCTGATTGAATACACCTGAAAATCCCATTCACACTCGATCTGTAGGGAATTCAGAGAAGGCGCCTTGGCAAAAGTGGTATATTTCATTTTCCTAAACAGAAAAACTCATCTTGGTCCTGTTGCCTGTAGGTTTCAAAGCATGAAATGCAAATTTGCTAATTTTTTATTTCATTATGGATACTCTGCCTCACCTCATTTTTGTATGGTGTCAGAATACAAAATTCGGAAAGGAAGAAGGCAAAACCAACACAAACCCAGAACAAATTGAGGCAATTGCCAATCAAGAGACCTGAGTGCTGCTGATTAAATACACTTGAAAATCCCATTGACACTCGATTTGGAGGGAATTCAGAGCTGTCCCCATGGCAAAAGTGGTACATTTCATTTTCCAAAACACAAAACCTCCTCTTGATCATGTTGCCTGTGGATTTCTTAGCGTGAAACACCAATTTACTGTGCTTTTTCTTTCATTATGGATACTCTAACTCTCCTCATTTTTGTATGGTGTCAGAATACAAAATTCGAAAGGAAGAAGACAAAACCAACACAAACCCAGCACAAATTTAGGCAATTGCCAAGCAAGAAACGTTATCGATGCTGACTGACTACACCTGAAAATCCCATTCACACTCGATTTGGAGGGAATTCAGAGCTGTCCCCTCGGCAAAGTGGTTATATTTCATTTTTCCAAAACACAAAACCTCATCATGGTTGTGTTGCCTGTAGATTTCTAACTATGACTCTAATTTGCTGTCTTTTTTATTTCATTATGTATACTCTGCCTAACCTCATTTTTGCATGGTGTCAGAATACAAAATTTGGAAAAGAAGAAAGTAAAATAAGCCCAAACCCAGCACAAATTTAGGCAATTGCCTTTCAAGAGACCTGAATGCTGCTGATTGTACACACCTGAAAATCCCATTCACACTCGATATCAAGTGAATTCATAGCTGTTTCCTCGGCAAACATGTTATATTTCATTTTCCAAGACACAAAACCTCACCTTGATCGTGTTCTCTGTGGATTGCTTAGCATGAAACACCAATTTGCTGTGTTTTTTTTTTCATTATGGATACTCTAACTCTCCTCAGTTTTGTATGGTGTCAGAATACAGAATTCGAAATGAAGATGACAAAACCAACACAAAAACAGAACAAATTTAGGCAATTGCCAATGAAGAAACCTGAATGCTGCTGATTGAATACACATGAAAATCCCATTCACACTCGATTTGGAGGGAATTCAGAGCTGTCCCCTTCGCAAAAGTGTTATATTTCATTTTTCCAAACACAAAACCTCATCTTGGTCGTGTTGCCTGTAGGTTTCTAAGCATGAAACGCCAATTTGTTGTCTTTTTTATTTCAATATGAATACTCTGCCTCACCTCATTTTTGTATGGTGTCAGAATACAAAATTTGGAAAGGAAGAAGGGAAAGCAAACGCAAACGCAGAACATATTTAGGAAATTACCAATGAAGAAACGTTAATGCTGCTGGTTGAATACACCTGAAAGTCCCATTCACACTCGATTTGGAGGGAATTCAGAGCTGTCCCCTTCGCAAAAGTGTTATATTTCATTTTTCCAAACACAAAACCTCATCTTGGTCGTGTTGCCTGTAGGTTTCTAAGCATGAAACGCAAATTTGCTGTCTTTTTTATTTCAATATGAATACTCTGCCTCACCTCATTTTTGTATGGTGTCAGAATACAAAATTTGGAAAGGAAGAAGGGAAAGCAAAGACAAACGCAGAACATATTTAGGAAATTACCAATGAAGAAACGTTAATGCTGCTAGTTGAATACACCTGAAAATCCCATTCACACTCGATTTGGAGGAAATTCAGAGCTGTCCCCTTCGCAAAAGGGTTATATTTCATTTTCCAAAACAAAAAACCTCATCTCGGTCATGCTGCCTGTAGGTTTCTAGGATGGAACGCCAATTTTCTGTCTTTTTTATTTCATTATGTATACTCTGCCTAACCCCATTTTTCATGGTGTCAGAATACAAACTTTGGAAAAAAGGAAGCAAAACAAGCACAAACCCAGAACAAATTGAGGCAATTTCCAAGCAAGAGATCTGAATGCTGCTGATTGAATACACCTGAAAATCCCACTCACACTCGAGTTGGAGGGATTTCAGAGCTGTCCCCTCAGCAAAAATGTTATATTTCATATTCCAAAACACAAAACCTCATCTTGGTCGTGCTGACTGTGGATTTCTAAGCATGAAGCGCAATTTGCCGTTTTTTTTTTTTTTCATTATGAATACTCTGCCTAACCTCATTATTGTATGGTGTTAGAATACAAAATTCCTTAAAGGAAGAAGGCAAAACAATCACAATCCCAAAACAAATTTAGGCAATTGCCTATCAAGATAGCTCAATGCTGCTGATTGAATACACCTGAAAATCCCATTCACACTCGAGTTGGAGGGAATTCAGAGCTGTCCCCTCAGCAAAAATGTTATATTTCATATTCCAAAACACAAAACCTCATCTTGGTCATGTTGACTGTGGATTTCTAAGCATGAAGCACAATTTGCTATGTTTTTTTTTTTTTTAATATGGATACTCTGCCTAACCTCATTATTGTATGGGGTGAGAATACAAAATTTGTAAAGGAAGAAACAAAAGCAACAGAAACTCAGAACAATTTTAGGCAATTGCCATTCAAGGGACCTAAATGCTGCTGATCGAATATACCTGAAAATCCCATTAACACTCGATATGTAGGGAATTCAGAACAGCCCCATGGCAAAAGTGGTACATTTCATTTTCCAAAACACAAAACCTCCTCTTGGTCATGTTGCCTGTAGATTTCTAAGCATGAAAAGCCAGTTTGCTGTGTTTTTATTGCATTATGGATACTATGACTAACCACTCTTTTATATGGTGTCAGAATACAAATTTCGGAAAAAAAACAAAGCTAAACAAACACAAACCCAGAACAAATTTCGACAATTGCCAATCAAGAGATCTGAATGCTGCTGATGGAACACACCTGAAAATCCCATTCACACTCAAGTTGGAGGGAATTCATAGCTGTTGCCTCGGCAAAAAAGTTAAAATTTCACTTTACAAAACACAAAACCTCATCTTGGTGAGTTGCCTGTAGGTTTCTTACCGTGAAACGCCAATTTGCTGTTTTTTTTTTTTTCTTTATGGATACTCTGCCTCACCTCATTTTTGTATGGTGTCAGAATACTAAATTTGAAAAGGAAGAAGGCAAAACCAACACAAACCCAGCACAAAGTTAGGCAATTGTCAATTAAGAAACGTTAACGCTGCTGATTGTACACACCTGAAAATTCCATTCACACTCGATTTGGAGGGAATTCTTAGCTGTCCCCTTGTCAAAAGGGTTACATTTCACTTTCCAAAACACAAAACCTCCTCTTGGTCATGTTGCCTGTAGATTTCTAAGCATGAAAAGCCAGTTTGTGGTGTTTTTATTGCATTAAGGATACTCTGCCTAACCACTTGTTTATATGGTGTCAGAATAAAAAATTCGGAAAAGAAGAAGGCAAAACAAACACAAACCCAGAACAAATTTAGGCAATTGCCACTCAAGAGATCTGCATGCTGCTGATTGAATACACCTGAAAATCCCATTCACACTCGATTTGGAGGGAATTCATCTCTGTACCCTCTGCAAAAGGGTTACATTTCATTTTCAAAAACACAAAACCTCATCTTGTTAGAGTTGCCTGTGGAACTCTAAGCATGAAAAGCCAGTTTGCTGTGTTTTTTATTGCATTATGGATACTCTGACTAACCACGTTTTTATATGATGCATGTAGGTTTCTTAGCGTGAAACACCAATTTGCTGTGTTTTTTTTCATGATGGATACTCGGCCTAACCTCATTATTGTATGGTGTCAGAATACATAATTCGGAAAGGAAGAAGGCAAAACAAACACAAACCCAGATCATTTTGAGGCAATTTCCAAGTAAGAAACCTGAATGATGCTGATTGTACAGACCTGAAAATCCCATTCACACTTATCTGGTGAGAATTCATAGCTGTCCCCTCGGCAAAAACGTTATATTTCATTTTCCAAAACACAAAACCTCAACTTGGTCATGTTGCCTGTGGATTTCTAAGCATGAAACGCCAATTTGCTGTGTTTTTTTTTCATCATGGATACTCTGACTCAACTAATTTTTGTATGGTGTCAGAATACAAAATTCAGAAAAGAAGAAAGCAAAACAAACACAAACCCAGAACAAATTGAGGCAATTGCCATTCAAGAGACCTGAATGCTGCTGATTGAACACACCTGAAAATCTCATTCACACTCGATTTGGAAAGATTCATCTCTGTACCCTCAGCAAAAGGGTTACATTTCATTTTCCATAACCCAAAACCTCATCTTGGTCGTGTTGCCTGTAGATTTCATGGCATAAAATGCCAATTTGCTGTGTTTTTTATTGCCTTATGAATACTCTGCCTCGCCTCATTTTTGTATGGTGTCAGAATACAAAATTCGGGAAGGAAGAATGGAAAACAAACACAAACCCAGAACAACTTTAGGCAATTGCCAATCAGCAAACATTAACGTTGCTGTTGAATACACCTGAAAATGCCATTCACACTCGATTTTGAGTGAATTCAGAGCTGTCCCCTTGGAACACGGGGTACATTTCATTTTCCCAAACACAAAACCTCATCTTGGTCACGTTGCCTGTAGATTTCTAAGCATGAATCTCCAATTTGCTGTGATTTTATTGCATTATGAATATTCTGCCTCATCTCATTTTTGTATGGTGTCAGAATACTAAATTTGGAAAGGAAGAAGGAAAAGAAAACACAAACCCAGATCAAATATATGCAAATGCCAATCAAGAAACGATAACGCTGCTGATTGAATACACCTGAAAATCCCATTCACACTCGATTTGGAGGGAAGTCAGAGCAGTCGCTCGGCAAAAGGGTTACATTTCATTTTCCAGAACACAATAACTCACCTTGGTCGTGTTTCCTGCAGATTTCTACGCAGGAAATGCCAAGTTGATGTGTTTTTTATTTCATTACGAATACTCTGCCTAACATCATTGTTGTATGTTGTCAGAATACAAAATTTGGAAAGGAAGAAGGCAAAATAAACACAAACCCAGAACAAATTGAGGCAATTGCCAATGAAGAGATCTGAATGCTGCTGAGTGAATACACCTGAAAATCCCATTCACACTCGATTTGGAGGGAATTCAGAGCTGTTCCTATGGAAAAAGTGGTACACTTCATTTTCCAAAACACTAAATATCATCTTGGTCGTGTTGCCTGTAGATTTCTGTTCATGAAACCCATGTTGCTGTGTTTTTTATTTCCTTACGAATACTCTGCCTAACCTCATTTCTGTATGCTGTCAGAATATAAAATTTGGAAAGCAAGAAGGCAAAACAAACACAAACCCAGAACAAATTGAATCAATCACCAATCAAGAGATCTGCATGCTGTTGAGTGTATACACCTGAAAATCCCAATCACACTCAATTTGGAGGGAATTCAGAGCTGTCCCTTCGGCAAAAGTGATACTTTTCTTTTTCCAAAACATAAAAACTCATCTTGGAATCTTGGCGGTAGGTTTCTAAGCATGAAAAGCAAAGTTGCTGTATTTTTTATTTCTTTATGCATTCTGCCTACCCACATTTGTGTATGGTGTCTGAATACAAAGTGTGAAAAGGAAGAAGGCAAAACAAACACAAACCCAGAAGAAATTTAGGCAATTGCCAACCAAGAAACGTTAACGCTGCTGATTGAATACACCTGAAAATCCCATTCACACTCGATTTGGAGGGAATTCAAGCTGTCCCCTTGGCAAAAGGGTTACATTTCATTTTCCAAAACAGAAAACCTCATCTCGGTCGTGTTTCCTGTAGATTTCAAAGCATGAAACAACAATTCGCTGTATGTTTTATTGCCTTATGAATACTCTTCCTCACCTCATTTTTCAATGGTGTCAGAATACAAAATTTGGAAAGGAGGAAAGCAAAACAAACACAAACCCAGAACAAATTGAGCCAATTGCCATTCAAGAGACCTGATTGCTGCTGATTGTACACACCTACAAATCCCATTCACACTCGATGTGAAAGGATTCATCGCTGTACCCATGGCAAAAGTGTTACATTTTATTTTCCAAAACACAAAACCTCATCTTGGTCGTGTTGCCTGTAGATTTCTTAGCATGAAACGCCAACATGCTGTGTTTTTTATTGCCTTATGAAAACTCTGCCTCACCTCATTTTTGTATGGTGTCAGAATTCAAAATTTGGAAAGGAAGAAGGCAAAACAGACACAAATCCAGAACAAATTGAGGCATTTGTAAATCTACAGATCTGAATGCTGCTGACTGAATACACCTGAAAATCCCATTCACACTCGATTTGGAGGGAATTCAGAGCTGTCCCCTCGGCAAAAGCATTACATTTCATTTTCCAGAACACAATAACTCATCTTAGTCGTGTTTCCTGTAGTTTTCTAAGCATGAAACACCAATTTGCTGTGGTTTTTATTTCATTATGTATACTCTACCTAACCACATTTATGTATGGTGTCAGAATACAAAATTCAGAAAGGAAGAAGGCAAACAAACACAAACCCAGAACAAATTGAGGTAATTGCCATTCAAGAGACCTGAATGCTGATGATTGATTACACCT
>JADBBT010003801.1:0-11028 GCA_015711505.1 Sylvilagus bachmani | reverse complement strand
TAATGAGTGGGTTTCACATGGTGAATTTCTGAAAAGACATGAGATCCCCATGCTGCTTCCTCAACAGGTAAAAGATAAGCAGAGTTGTCTGAAATAGAATAATTCACTGTTAACCTAACTTTTGGCAAATTTTCCTATGGAACACTATAGAAAAGATACAAACCAGCAAGTAAATATCATCTAAGAACTCCCAGCAAACTGAAACTGGGCTTAACTCAAGCACATGCTGAAGATCATTCTATTTTAGGTTGTGGCCTACAGAATTTTATAAATGAAAGACAAAAAGCAAAGGTCAACATCGAGTAATGTAGATGAAAACTCTGCAACAACATGGGTTATAAAGACCAATATCTTTCACTGAACTCTCACCTAATTGCCAATCTAGTCTCCTTATACTCGGTAAGACTTTGTACCATGAGTGACATTAGGGGAAGCCTCTTCTCTCAAGCCTCCATCCTAGCTTGCTGTCCATACTAACAATCTATTATGTGTTTGAAAGGCAAAGTTAGAGAGAGAGAGAGAGAGAGAGCGAGACAGACAGACAGACAGACAGAGGGAGAGAGGGACAGAGGGAGGGAGGGAGGGAGGGAGAGAGACAGAGGTCTTCCATCCGCTGGTTTACTCCTCAAATGTCTCCCACAACGGGGGCTGGGGCAGGCCAAAGCCAGCAGCTTCTTCCAGGTCTCCCACAACGGTGCAGGGGCCTATGCACTTGGGCCATCTTCTGCTGCTTAAGTACAGCAGCCAAGACTCAAACCGATGCCCAAATGGGATGCTGGAGCTGCAGTCGGGGGTCTTTAACCCACTGCACCACAGCACCATCCCCAAGAGAAAGCTATTTCTAATTTCAATGGCAAGATTATGTATTAGGAACAGGATATATTAGAGATCCTCAGGACAGAGACCACAGCTGACACTCGTGAATGCCTGGATCAGACATTGGAAAACCTTCAGGATCAAGTCCATCAGTTTCTCTGCCTGCCTGTCTGTCTCTCTTAGTTGCTCATGCACACAGGAATGTGATGGTTCTCAGGTTTATAATACTCCTACTGTAGCCAGCATTTATACCTGAATCTCAATAACAGATTCCTGAACAAGTGAAGCTTTTCCACAGTTCAACCCAGTCAAATGGAATGAAACAGAAAGGAAGGGTTGGGGGTCAGTCCTAGAATAAAGGGGTTGTGACTGTGGGCTCCGCAGTTATCGCCAGAGTTGTGTATGTCCTGTGTCTTTTCAATGTGGTTTCTGTCTTGGCACTCGTTTTCACTACAGCCTGAAGACTGTCTTCGACTCTCAGGCTCGTCTCTCCTCTGGCCATCAAGACCTGCTGGACTGGACTTCTCCACTACCTTTCATCAGCCCCTTCCTGCTTCTCTTCAAAGCTGCTGAATTTATAGACTCAACCACTGTCAGATGAACAGATGGCCTCAGCGCCCTCAATGGCAAATAAAAATCACTTCTCATACCAGTTCCCTATCAGTGTTGGCTGGCAGGGGATGCCAAGTGTGGGCAGAGGATGAAAGGCTGCTACAATCAATGAACAGGGAGTAGCAGCACGTATGTCAGGTGATAACAGTTTTGATTCTCATTCCAACTCTGATGTATGGGTGAAGATTCCCAAGTCTAGAGAAACGATGAAAACTTGGTGACTAACAGAAGCAGTTAGTGGCAGGGACTGACAAAGTCTGGATAACCCAATTACTACTATGAGAGCTCTTTTCAAGACATCACACTACTTTATCCCTGGGAAGTAGAAATATTTAAAGTTAAGGAGCGCCTGAGAGAGGGCTTCCTCCTGGGCTTTCTTCCAGTTCACTCATCAGCTGCATCTCGGTTATCAGATGAGCCCATATGTCATGGTCAACGTGGTAGATGGTCAAAAACCTATGAAATAAAATTTTATTAACCCCATGTATCATGTCCTCAATCCCAGCAAGAGGTGTGAGATGAGGAAAGAGTTGAGGGAGAAGACATAGTCAAAAATGCCAAGGATTTCCAGCAACCACCAGAAACTAGCAAGAGAGAGGGGGAATCCTCCTTTCAGAGGGAGCAGTGGATCTGACACCTGTGGACATTTAGCCTCCAGAACTACACGAGAGAGGTCTGTTTTCATAAGCCAGCCCAGCATCTGGTGCTTCATCACAGCGGTTCCAGGAAAGCAACACGAGGTGCAACTTGGAGATGCATATGATACCCCAAACCACGGCACCTAAGTTGAAGAAAACTGCACAAACCACATAAGGTGGAAGGTCTCTCTGACCTTCCTGTGCCCCAAATAAGGTCATATTCATAGGTATGGGGTGGGGGTTGGGGCTTCAACCTATATTTTGGTGGTACATGGTTCAATCCCTAACACATCTGTGAAAAACAGTCCCCACACTACCATCCAAATGATTTCCCTGAGCTCCAAATGAATGTTCTCATCTTTCAAATTTGACAGCATCTTCCTTAAAACTAGGGCCATGAGACAAATCCTTGTCCTGCAATGACAAACTGGATGATCTTGGGAAAGTCACCTGTGTACCCCAAGCCCCAGTTTACTCCCAAGATTTGGATAATCGCTAAAGGAGCTAAAACGTGAATGGATCGCCGTGACTCAGGCACTGAGCAGAGACGTGCTCAGAGTTAAGGCTCCTCTTCCCATCAAGAGGAAGCGGCCACATACCCTGGTTGTATCTAGGAATCTCCCTTACAGAGGAATCCAAGAATGCAGAGAGGCGGGTAGTGGTTTCTATTAAAATTCACTCTTTCCCTCAGAACAGAAGAAAGTAATAAACCAATGCAGTAAATTACTGCTGTGGAAATAACACCCAGATAGAAGAAATAAAAGAGAAATTTATGACCTTAATCAATCTCTTTTTTTTTTATACATAAGTACAACTCCATCATCTGCTTTATTTACGTGACTCTATCACCCTCCCAAATAATTCTCAATCATTTCCAGCAGCAGTGTACCCCACAACTGAGCTCCAGGGGCAAGGCAGGCTCTGCAGAAAAACCAGCCCTCATCCCTGCCTCTCCTTGGTGGGTCAGTGGGACACAGAGCAGCCCAGGAGGTGGAGCCACACCACTGGCCTCACAGAATGACCAGCACGCAACACCTCTCCCCTCACAGCCCCACCTCGGCCTCTACAGCCAGGGTGGGTACCCAGCTAGGGTCATCACATCCTTTCCCTTATGCTCTCAACATTAGGCTTCTGTCAGCTCATTTCTCTCTTCCTGCTGCCAAAGCCTCCCATCTTTACCTTTACTCAGTTTCAGAATGAAACAGCACCTAGGAATACTTGTACAAGTAACAATCATATTAGTGGGAAAATTTGTACCTGTTTCTCATAAATGGGGTACAACACATGCTGTTGCCTGTTTAGTAGCCCTGTCCTTTGGAACTTGATTGAATTTGGGGGCCAGTTCCTTTATATTAATCATGGTGGCCCTAGCTCCCATGTTGCTGAAGTCTTCAGAATTCTACCATGTGCCTGAAGGTGGGGAACTTGAACACTGGTCTAAGTCCCCTGCAGCCTCCCCGAGGCTTGTAAATGGGTACCTCGTACTGGCAAGGAATGCCAAAGCCCTTAGGGACCCTTAACATAGAGACATGACTGCAGAATCCCCAACCGAGGTCAAAGAGACTTTTATCCCCTCTCTCACCCACCTTTACTCCAGGGATGAAACAATCCATATGTTTATCTGTCAGAAGGCTGACATTAAGCAAGAACAGGATTTGGAGCTGCTTCAGCATTTCAAGGGAATAAACTCTGGAACTCTCAAAATAATCCCTTCATGCTGCATTTTGGAGAAAGCTGCTCAAAATGTACTCTGATGAGAATTTTGTTACCAGCCAAATCCTCTCCAAACACTAAGGATTTGAGAAAACAATAACTTCTTCCACATTTATTCTCTTTGAAGTTTTGTTACTGTTTTGTTCTTAATGGGTTGAATTCAAGTATTCAAAGGACCCTTAAAATACAAAGAACCTGGCTTCAGGGGGAAGGGAGAGGTAGCTCTGGATTCTTACCCCTTTTATTTATTATTATATGTATATACATTTGTATATGCATGTAGTCATATGCATATTTTTAGATAACAATATAATCACACCCTCACAGCTAGTCATCCATTTTGTACAGGCTTGCATGAAATGGGGTATTATAAGTTATTCCAGATGAGTTCAGTAGTTCTCAGTAAGGACAATGTCCCCCACCAAGGGCTGCCCCTTGTCGGGGCAGGTGTTACTGGCATCTCAGGGAGACCAATGATGCCCCACAACAAAGAATGATCTGACCCAGAAGGTCAAACATACTGGGGCTCAGAAACTCTGAAACTGGTATTTACATCACAACATGCATCCAAACTAACCCAAGCCACAGGAAGTCAGAGACAGAGTCCACTCTGGGAGACAGCGTTCTCTCCCTCTCTGGATGCCCACTGCCTCAAACAAGCCCTCTGCACCCTTGCAGCCACAATCCACTGCTAGCCCACAGTTGTGAGTTGGTCAAATGGGGACCTGTACAGCATCCCCAGGGATATGACAGTGCAGAAAAGTTCCCTTTGTCCTTGTTCATCACATTCACATGGATGCAAAGGTCGATGCTGAATTTAAATAACCCCCTGTGATAAATCTGCATGAGTCCGATTTGTTCTAGTGGACTTGTTGGATTAAATGAACACAATTTAATGTTCTATAGGACAAGGTCTCCTTTCATGGCTGAAAGAAGTAAGCAAGGGTGATTTACAGTTTTCTACAAACTCATTTGCTACCTTATCTGCTTTTTGTCTGTACTTATGACTATCAGCTCATCTGGCGTCTATTCCTACCCATCCCAAAGAACTTAGCTTTCCATCAGCAATGGCTCTCCAGCCTACCCAAGGAATAACAGTGACTAGAAATGTCCAATGTTCACAATGAACAACAAAGTTTTCACTCATGTCCCTCATCTTGTTTCTATTTGTTTCTTTAAATTTCTGTAAAGTGAGGTTTCCTTTCTTTTCCTGGAAAAGATGATTGCTTAAGCAGATTATCACTAAACAGAGTGGTGCATAAACACAAAGCTTAGCTTACCCCAGAAACTTCAAATTATAATTTTTGAGCTATCTTATAATCATATACTTTTTGAACAATGATATACTAAAATTGAATGTTTGCTTATTATTAAAGTAGTTCTGAACCCCACTTAGCAACACATTCTGCTTGATTTTTTAATATTTGGAGGTAACACAAGTCTATCTAAAATTGCATAATCCAGAGTTATTTTTTGTTTTTTTATTAACCACACATCTTATGTGTCTTATGAATCTGTGATATTTTTCTTATGGACAATTAGAGACAAGATTATCCATTTTCTCGACTTCATAAAATAGGCAGTATAAGCAAAAATGGGTAGGGAGAGCACTTTTAACTTCCAGTCAACTCTCAACACTCCAGCCATGTAAGGTAAGAGTGAAAGTGTGCTATTATTTGGAGTAGATTAATAAACAAAGGAGACCCAACTTTTAATAAGATATCTGCTCCTGTTGTAATAGAAAAGAAAGTCTACACCCAGAGGAATCAATTGATAAAAGTAGAATTCAAGGTTTCCTGCAGCAGATATACTTTGGAAGAAGGTTCCTTCCTCTCTAATCACCTGGGAAGGGGTGGGTAGTCCATCTACACATAAAGGCCACTTACTCAGGTGTACCCTAAAGTGCTCAGGTGGTGTGAACAGAGCTTGGGTCAAAGGGAGACACAGCAACTGCAGAAAGGAATTTACAAAGTCCATACTCTGGATAATGAAACCTTGAAGATCTACTGAGCACGGATCCCTTTTGTAGATACATACTCAATACCACAAGTGCAGAAGCAAAGGAAAAGAGCAAAGGATCTTGCTCATGTATACTTCTCCCACTAAAATAATTTTTTTAAGAAATGGACTTCAGTGGCTGGTGCCATGGCTCAATAGGCTAATCCTCTGCCTGCGGTGCCTGCACACCGGGTTCTAGTCCTGGTTGGGGCACCGGATTCTGTTCTGGTTGCCCCTCTTCCAGGCCAGCTCTCTGCTGTGGCCCGGTAGTGCAGTGGAGGATGGCCCAAGTGCTTGGGCCTTGCACCTGCATGGGAGACCAGGAGAAGCACCTGGCTCCTGGCTTCGGATAAGTGCAGTGCACCAGCCGCAACGCACCAGCCACAGCGGCCATTGGGGGGTGAACCAACGGAAAAAGGAAGACCTTTCTCTTTGTCTGTCTACTCTGCCTGTCAAAAAAAAAAAAAAAAAAAAAAGAAGAAGAAAGAAAGAAAGAAAAGAAATGGACTTCAGGGCAACTGGTGCGGAAGAGTGATTTAAGCCAGTGCTATGGGGCCAGGATCTCATACTGGAGTGCCAGTTCAAGATCTGGCTACACCATCTCTGATCCAGTTCCCTGCTAGTACACCTGGTAAAGCAGCATAAGATGACTCAAGGGCTAGGGCCCCAGCCTCTATTGTGGGAGCCCTGGATGGAGTTCCTAGCTTCTGGCTAATGCAGCCATTTGGGGAATGAACCAGCAGATGGAAGATATCAGACTGCAAAATAAAAGAGATGTGCCTATTTGCTATTTCTAATATTTTATAACACTCCAGACATTTATTACTCCTGAAAAATTCTCTTTCTAATGTTACTATACCTCTGAAAACTATCTCAAGTAGCTACGGATGGGCTTTCAAGTTTGACTTAACTAGTTTATATTCCCCAGGTAGTCATACGGCTCACTCGCGCTCTGCTAATCAACCCATTCCTCATGGCACGTATATGGTCTATATAAACAGTAAGGCAAGGCCTTTCACCAAGTATGCCTTCCGCAAAAGACAGCAGATTCTGGAGGCAGTCTGCTTGCACTTTACACAAACTTCTTTCCTGCAGGGAATATGGAATGACAATACTGGTAGCTGATACTGATTGAGTGCTGAACTAAATCCTGGCATGCTGACCCAGCGCTAAGTGGTTTCCATATTATGGACAAACCTAAAATACACATTCTGAAGCTCTAAAACAACTTCCCACCCTTGTTGCTCAATCCAGCCTGCATGACAATTGAGTGGTCAGCCTGATTCTCTCTGCAAGTTCCATAAGGAAACAAAGTTCCTACCACCAGGAAAGAGACAAATGAACATTAATGTGTTGGCATCTCTTACTACCTAAAGCTGTATTTGATGGAATTCAACTGCTGTGCCTGGAATCAATCAAACATCCTCTTGATTAAGACCTCACAGAATTACAGCTTTTGTTTTTTTTTTGAATCTACAGGAACTACTGTGAAAAGTCCACAGACTATTGATTCTAAGTAATTCTAGGTCTGGTAGAAAAAACCCAAATGTTTCTTTGGGTAGTGAACAGAATGTTCAAATAGAAATTTTTCTTCTCCATGTTTGGTTTCGGAACATGACATCTGTTATCTGCTGGAAGCTGTAGACCATAACTATTGACTTCATTTAAGTTTGCATTAATTGTTTTAACCTTTATTTTGTGGTACACTGCCAAAACAAAACTCTATATATTTCAGCTCTACTGCAGAGGAAGGCACAAAAGGTCAATTTTTCAGATTTAACAGGCATTTGAAAATTTCTAAAGCATACATCTTGCCTAAAAAGAGTGGTAAGCTACATCTCTTACTCTATTTTTAAGAAATGTTATATTGATAGGACTATTTCAGACAAATGACTTGAGAGAGAGAGGAAGAAATGCCAAATATTACAGCTTCTATGATAGAGTTCATTGAGCTAGTTTAAGCTTTCTGTGCAAACACTGTATTACTTACAGCAATATGCTTAGTAAGAATATCATTAGGCTTCAGTTCTTCAAATTTCATTGGTATTAAGCATAGTAATAACATGACTCTTATATCACTTTGTAGTTTACCAACAGCCTTCAAACACTTGACATTCATTCTTCATGAGCAACCTTGGTGGATAAGTAAGGTCATTCTCCTTTTCCAGATAAGAAACTGAGGTCCACAGAGATTAAATGACATGTCATGTTGGGGTAAAGCAGTCAAGATGGAATATCAACTTCTGTTGCAGGAGTTCAATCCACTAAGCATGCGTTAAGCATTTCACATTAGGACTCCCAGATTCCTGGTAACATGCTTTCTCACTGGCAAATGGATTTCAGGGAGATTTAATAACTTGCTCAAGGTTACAAAGCTCATGAGGTCAGCACTGTCCCATTTAGTCTGCTCTGTTGTGGCCCACGGTGTGTTCTAGTTAAGACATGCAAAACAAGGATTTAAAACCCAGGACCTCTAAGCCCAAGTGTTACTTCTTCCATGAAGTACTCTCTGACCATCATGTTCACTAACCCATCACAACCATTTCATTATTTTAACACATAATGCATATCTGTTCATCATCCTTTTAATTTCATGGTACTCTGAGCTCTTCAAAGGCTTGGACCATACCTTAAGTTTATAACTCTGATAAGAGCTTGTTTGAAAACTAACAGACACAATAAAAGCCTAGTGACTGAATACATGGATAAAACAAGTCTACTATTTTCTTATTTGCATGAGAACTATAGAATATGCTGTGTATTTTTTAAGCTTTATTTATTTGAAAGATACAGCAACAGACAGAGTGGGAGAGACAGAGATCTTTCATCTGCTGGATCGCTCCCCAACTGGCTGCAAAAGCCAGGGCTTGGCCAGGCCGAAGTCAGGAGCCAGGAGCTCTAGTCAGGCCACCAAGAACTCTGTCCTGGTCTCCCACATGGGTGGCTGGAGACCAAATACTTGGGACATCTTCTCCTGCCTTCCCAGGTGCATTATCAGGAAGCTAGATCCCAAGTGGAGAAACGAGGATTTTAACTGACACTCTGCCGTTGCCAGTGGCAGCTAGTCCTGCTGCTCCACAACACAAGCCAGAAATATTGTGTATTTTTTTTTCAGACAATTAGATAATCAGACAAAAATCTCATTCTTGGCAAGAATGTTTTTAAAAACTATGGAAATAGAGAGATTATGAATATGATTAAGGCTGTTACTATGCAGCATATGCCAAACTGTGATAATACTGGGCTTCTTTAAAATTCGTGTACAAACTTTTAAGAGCTATGCAAAAGGAAGCTCCAGTTACATAAGAGTACATATTCTTCTATGCATGTAAAGGGCAGTCCAGTTTCACATCCAACTCCAATTCTTTCTTGTGGCTATTCCTCTTTCTTCATTTTCAGCGCAAGTGTCCAAGAGATTTGCTGAAAAACTGCCCTTCTGCAGCAATTGTGTCCACTTTGATGGGACACTGTCTGTCTTTGTTCTCTCCTACCCTCTCTTCCTCCTCCCCTACCACTGGGCCTCTTGAATGTGCACAATGTTCAAATGTTTTTCCCTGTTGTCACCTTCCTCAGAGCTCTGTGGTAGGAGAAAGTGAATGAGAAGGGGCTTCCTAGCACAGGGCAGGGGTTCATTCTTTGGGTGGCACTTCTCCCACTTAATACAGTTCTGAAAGGTTGGACCAGGTTCCAAACTGCAGAGTCCACTCATCCACACATGCAGGTCTCCATCAGACCTCCCTTTGTGTTATAAAGAAGCACAAGTCAAATTCTAATCCTATACTGTTAGAATGCAGAAGTTTGCTGATCAAAATGAGTGACTTACCATTAGAGAAAACCAATAGTTTCTGAAAGACTGATGAAGAGAGGGAAAAGGATGGTATGGGGGAGCAGTAGAGTGAGAGAAGTGTGGTTGTCTTCTTGGAACTGTACCTATGGAATGCACAAAATCTGTTGCCTTTATATTAATATTTTTTTAAATTAAAAAAAAAACACCTGGCATTCTCTTCAAATTAAGTTAGTGGGAGCCTGACATTTACAAAATACTTGAGGTCAGACATATCCTTCTACTTTAATAAACACAGAAAACTATATCAGTAGTTCCATTGGAATCTGAGTCTGTCCACACCAAAAATACCAACAACAAAACCAACCTAGCCTAACTATTGACTAGCATCAACTCACTTGACCAAGGTAAAAGTAATTTACAGCATTCTAAAACCCCATGCTTGGAGGTCCCAACCATTGCAATTCTGAGTCAGCTCTAAAAGAGGAAATCACAAGTAATGAATCTCTAACAATGACTGTGCAAATCATTTATCCCATGTAGGTCCTTGTCTCAGAATGCAGTCAGCAAACCACAGTCCTGTTACTGATCTTTAGGTACTTCTGACCCTTCTAACAACAAACAAAGTTTTTATTATAATCTCTAGAAAATCTTTGAGCAACAGATCAGAAAACGAAGGTTTTACACATTTTCTACAAAGACTAATACACTGGAAGTTTTTTTTTTTTTTTTGAAGTGTTAACACTTCCTTAATGGATAGTACAGGAATTGCAAAACATTCTGTGACTTAAAGTTAAGGCTTTAAGCAGATCATTTATGAGATTCAGTTAGGCCAAGCAAGGGAGAAGTTCCCAGTCACAAAGGTGTCGCAAAGCCAGCCTACCTAAAGACCTCAGCACAGGACAGGATATTGTCTCTCAAGAAGAAGGGGGTAGTTGGCTCTCCCAGGAGCTTTGAAATCGCATTCTTATTATCACAAGTAAAGCAAATATACGGCTTTCAGAGAAAGTCTCAGATTTCTGTGGGATCACTTCACCTGTGTCAGGTGAAAATAAAACACACCAAACATACTGAATGTTCACCTTTTCAGAAAACACCACTAGCAAGGAAGATGCTATTCTCTAAATAAATGTGTGTAGTATCAGGCTAATGAAAGTAAAAGCCAAACTACCAATTGAAAAAGTCAAACTCTTACCTGTTTTGATATTCATGGCAAAAAAATTCTGAGGGTTCCCACTTGTAATCCTGTATGTCAGTTTTTCATTGGAGCTGGAATCCGGATCTTCAGCCTGGATCTGAATGACAGATACATCCTTGGGAGAATTTTCCATGACAACAGGATAATAAATAGGTTCTGAGGTCAGTGGGGCATTGTCATTCACGTCTTCAACTTCAATGTAGACCTCAATGGTAGAATAGAGTGGAACCACGCCCCGGTCTGTGGCATACACTGTCAGCCAGTATGAC
>JADBBT010003800.1:0-11028 GCA_015711505.1 Sylvilagus bachmani | reverse complement strand
CTGCTGCTATAGCCCATTCATTCAAATCACCCTCTGAACCTCTCCTTCAATATTCTTGATCTTCTCTAGTCTTCCTGGTCTTGAGCCTTAATTCTTTGTTTTGATATGTTTCCATGGAATGCTTACTCTTCTGGGTGGTCTACCTGAATTAATATTTCGTCTATGGACACTTTTTTATTAAATGTGTCTTACACTGCCCCTTAAAGATAGAAAACAAAAATGCCACACCCACCATCAAACCCAATGTGGGCCTCCACACCCTAGTCATGGCCTGGCATTCTTGGTTCCTACTTAGGTGGAAAGAGTTACCTGGAGATGTGGGCACACTCAGCATCTCAGAACAGAGGGATGAGCAGAGAGGTGAATCTGTTGAAGAAGATAGGGGTAGAGTCCTTTTGTTCAACACAATTCCTCCAGTCCTGTAACAAAGGAGTTGAGCTGGAGAAGAACCCTAAAAGCAGAAGGTATAATGATTCCTTTATCTCAGAAGCTATTTCCTTATAAATGACAAGTGGTTAAGAGACACCTGCCCAAGAAACTCTCTCACTCTATACATTTCAAAACAATTTGAGAAGTATGTTGCCTTTCTCAGGAAAATATTGCTCAGCCATTCTTCATCTCTAAAAATCAAATAGATGCAATCTCTTCACCACCCCTTATACAATGTCCTTCTTCTCCCCAGGAAATTGAACTCTGTGGTCATAGGATGAATTCATGGGACATTCCAGTTAGTGCAGTGTCTGTTTATTTCTCCAGTGGACTCTGATTTCCTTCAGGAGGGCTCATTTTCCTTCGGGGGGGGGGGTGGTCATGTCTTCCTCAGCCAAAGCAAAACAAGATACTCATCCGGTGACATCTAAATAAGTGAAAATGAAAGAATAATGTAATCTTGTTTGCAGCAAGATGGGTGAAACTGGATGACATCATGTTAAATGAAGTAAGCCAGACACTGAGAGAAATACTGCATATTCTCCTCATTTGTGGGAGTTAAAAAAACTCAATCTGAACACAGAATGGTGCTTACTAGAGGTTGGCAGTAGTAGCTGGTGTTCTCAATGTATTTAGATTAATGGCACTCTAAATGTTAACTTGCAGAGCTGTCATTTTATTCAGCCACTTCATTTCTGGGCATATATCCAAAGGAACTGAGATTAGGAACTCAAAGGGATATCTGCCCTCCCATGCTCATTGCAGCACAGTTAATCACAATAGGCAAGAAGCAGAAGCAACCTAATGTCTATTCAAAGATGAATGAATCAGGAAAAGGGTGACTCTTTTTGTTGCTGGGATTGAATTCTGCTGGCTCATTGCCAATGCCTACCTCTCCAATTTGTGTACCGACCAAATTGATTTAGTGTTGAAATTAGTTTAATCATTGTGTCCTAGCTAATATCTTTCAGTTTACAGTTTAAAATTTTCTTTAAGGTAAAGGTAAAATTTATTCCAGATAGGACTCTGATCAAGTACTTCCCTTATCTTAGAATTTATCACACTAAATTGTAATTTCCTGATCATATCATTTTAAGGACACCAGTCCAATAATTGTCCCTCCTTTCCCTTGTAACTATTGTTTTTGTCCATCATTAATGAATGCTTCTTTTACTCAAACCTTTTCTCCTTTACAGGATAGCATACATGAGCTCACACCCACACACAGTTGTTCATATGGACTCTATGATCCTCTATTTATCTTCTAATTTTTTTGTGGAAGACTAGGAGAGATCCAAGAGTTCCCTATGCTATGAAAGAATCCCTTTCTTTTTCCCATTCACTATGAGTAGCAGTAGAGCAGAAGCCAATAAGCGTTAGTAAGACTGTCACCTTCCTTATTTTACCCTGCATCTTATTATTGGCAGAAATGAATGGCAACCCTAGAATTCTATGTGCATTTGGTAAAACTATTCCCATCTCTTTACTCCAAGCTCATAACCACAGCACCAATATCAGCTTGTACAGGTTACTTCTAAAAGTTTCTGGAAAGTGGAATTGAAAGTTCATTTTGATGCAAAAAACTTTGAAATTTACACATGTATGAAATTTTCATAGTATGTAATTCAAACTTTTGAAGACTTTACATGCTTGATTACTACACATATTGTACCCCCTAAAAACTTGCTTGGTTTTAGAACATCTTTTTTTGTGTTCTGAACTTTAATTCCTATAAGACTCTTGGGGCAGTGAGGCAAGTTTACACAACATGCCAGAATCTATTGTTTCCCTTTATGGTTTTGTACATATCATGTAGAAGCCCTATATTTTACTTATGTAACTTTGTCTTGTTTCCTCCACCAGGATGCATGAGCATTAGGGTTTTGTGGTTCAACAATATATCCCTAACACCTAGAAGAATATTTGGTACATAGTGGGCACTCAATAAATATTCTTGGATATATTATTGACTGTCCTATTTAACTCACTCAAATCAGACTACCACACTGACTTCACTAAAATAATTCTTTCAGTTCACTCACAATTTCCATGTTGACAAATTTTGTAATCTATTTCATCACCTTTTTTTGACATTTAGCTTTCCATGTTGCTGCAAATGCAGTGTTTTGTGAAATTTTAAGTATTTGTCAAACAAATTGATAAATTATACCCTATTATAGCTTTAATGATTGAGTGGCTATTTTAAAGTTTACTTTATATGAGTGAAGTATCTTTTTCTTTGATTATTCTGTATAGCCCTTGACTATTTTCCTGCTGGCATAAGGTCTTTTTACTTTTTATTTGTTGAACTCTTTATTTAGAGGCACAAACAAGCATTTGAATATAATGTAAATTTAAAATGTTATCTCAAAAAATAACAAACTATTTTTAAAAGTCACTTCACTTTCAGAGACCGTAAAAGGTAATCACAATTATTCCCTAATGTGCTTTTATCTCCATCTCTTTTCATCACATTATCCTGATGTTTGAATGCTAGAACATCCCAGAATTTGATAATGAAAACTCTTAACAGTAGATTCACTCCCATTATGTTCTCATTCATTGTCAAAATTTAAAATTCCACCCACTCTTCATATTGCTAGCCCAGATTTTTGCTCTTAACTTCAAAATTATGTATCCAATTTCTTACCCATGTCCACATAGGTGCCTGACGCACAACTGAAACTTACTGTAACCAAAGAGGAACTTCTGGGTTTCCCTCATAAACTTCTCCATGGGCCATCTGTAGCTCACTAAATAAAAATGCAAATATTCCAGTTGTGTAGGCCAAAAGTCAGTGGCTAGGAGGAAAGGATAGCAGACATTAAATGACCCATGATGTGGCTGTGTTGGAGTTGGGGAGGATAGGCAATGGATTTCATTAATACATCTATGTAGAAGAGGGAATCCTTCACCAGGGCCCCTGTGCTCCCTCTGGATGGGAGAACCCTAAGAGTATGTGAATTGACATCTGTCTTCAGGCTGAGTTTACAGCAGTCAGGAAACAAGCCTAGGGTGAGAGCAACCATCAGATGAGAAAAATTTCTTTCCAGGGCTGCTTGCTTGGACCATCAGTTTCTGAAAGCACAGCTGGTCCATTATGTTTTTTCCAAAACTCAAAGTATCAACTTTGAAAAGGGGTTTCAAAAAATGTGCCAAAATACTACTTGTATTGAAACCACCTGTTTCAGTAGGAACAATTCATACTTGTCATCACATTTCATCATGTGGAAGCTCAAATGGAAAAATAAGAATATGCTATTTAAAATAGTGGTTGGTTCTATATTTTAATGGAAAAAAATCAAATTTATTTGAGAGAGAGAGGGAGGGAGAAAGAGAGAGAAAGAGAGAAAGAGAGAGAGAGAGAGAGAGAGAGAGAGAGAGAGAGAGAGAGAGAGAGAAGCACTCCTGTCTACTGGTTCACTCCCAAAATGGCTGCAAAGACCAGGACTGGACCCAGCCAAAACCAGGAGCCAGAAACTCAGTCCAGATCTCCTATGTGAGTGGCAGAGACCCAAATGCTCGAGCTGTTACCTACTGCCTCCCAGGGTGCACATCAGTAGGAAGGTGGCATTGGGAGTGAATCTGGGACTTGATCCCAGGTACTCAGATATAGAGTATGTGTATCCCAAGTAGCATCTTAACCTCTAGGAATAGGCCAAACTCTTACCCCAACATATTGATGTTTCATTGTTTAATTTTGTATGTGTGTGTGGTTTGTTTGTTTGTCTGTTTGCTTTTGCTTAGCAGGCCTTGTACTAAATTCTCAAGCTGAAGCCTAGTATGGAAGCTGGAAGGTGAAAAAAGAAGTGATTAATAAATGTTTTGCATAATAAATGTAAAGTTATGTCTTTTGTGCACAGAAGGTGATTCTGTAAGTTTCATCATCCTTAGGAAACTTTCTCTTCTGATAGTACATAGGTATGACTTGTCTAAATAGCAGACTTAGATCCAAGCCCAGTTTATGAAAATAGTAGGCACTCATTTCTCAAACTTCAATGAGTATGCAGACTGCCTGGGAGCTTTGTTAAAATGTAGGCTTTGATCCTGTAGTAGCTATTTTGCTTAAAATTTTGCATTTCTAACAAGCTGGCAGGTGATACTGTAGTCCCATTCCACAGGTCACATTTAGCTATAAACTAACTTGGAAGAAAGACCCAGAAAAGACTCCACCATGAAAGTCTCACAAATTCTTCCAATACCATTTCACACAACAGCTTAAGGAAACTTTAGTCTGGACCCTACACTATCTGAGTGAAATATATCAAGGTTCAGCTCAGAATTCTGGAGTGTTCAATCTAAAAGCCATGATAAAGTTCTTTTTTTTTTTTTTTTTTTTTTTTACAGGCAGAGTTGACAGTGAGAGAGAGAGAGAGAGACAGAGAGAAAGGTCTTCCTTTGCCTTTGGTTCACCTTCCAATGGCCGCCGTGGCCGGGGCGCCGTGGCTGGGGTGCTGCGGCCGGCGCACCACACTGATCCCAAGGCAGGAGCCAGGTGCTTCTCCTGGTCTCCCATGTGGGTGCAGGGCCCAAGCACTTGGGCCATCCTCCACTGCACTCCCTGGCCATAGCAGAGAGCTGGCCTGGAAGAGGGGCAACCAGGACAGAATCTGGCACCCCGACCGGGACTAGAACCTGGTGTGCCGGCACCGCTAGGCGGAGGATTAGCCTATTGAGCCGCGGAACCGGCCACATTTTAAAGTTCTAGTTTAAATCTCTGTTTTACAGATGGGGCTATTAGTTTCTGAGAGACTCATTTTCCTAGTATTAGGCAACTATTTAAGTATATAAGTGCCCCATGTTTCACACAAGAGAAAAAATCATCCTCCAACAGAAGATATGTAGGCACAACATAATGTGGAGTAGAGGCATCAGAAAAATTGGGATGGAAGATAAAGGATAATGAATCCAATGCAGATCCAATGAATAAATCCAGTAAAGACCAGACACAACCAAGAAAGAGTATAAATCATCATTTTAATATTGATACAGCAGTTATTTGGGGTGATAATGCATCAATAGGGTTATTTCTCCTAGGACAGAGAACCTGAGACATAGAGTTAGAAGCAATCATATGGAGCTCCCTTCTTTCTCATGCAGTGAGTCATCCAAGTTCAGCTCTCGACAGCTGCTGTTAAACTCTCCCTAACTCTTTATTACATTGGAGCACAACCTAACTTCAAGACCTCATAGGTATGGGATTTCATTATATATATATATATATATATATATATATATATATCTCCAATTTATCCAGCTTTCTAACTCAGAGATTTCGATTAAGTCTCTAACTCCTTTACTTTTCCACTGTGTATCAACTGCCTGCTATCTTTGCTTTCTTCTCTAATTTCCCTAAATTTCAAGTCCAACAATTTACCATTCTTTTCTCAATATCTTCTGTCCCATGTCTCTAATTTCCTTTCATTACACTCACTGTACAAAACCCTGATCTTGGAATTAAGTCAACATCCTACATCCTTCATTCTTATACCAAAGTGGCTGAGTCCCATGAAATGAGTCACATAAACCATGATTCTCTTCGTAATTTGATGTCACTACCAAAGTCAAGCTGCTTGAGCTAAACTGAGCCCTCAGTACTCTGTGGCAAATGGCATTCCACACTCCAATTGTTCCTAATGGCTTTTCCAAACCTTCTCCCTTTCCTCAAATTCCCTTCTCTACCACCTCTAGTATCATGCCCTTTCTGGTCATTGGCTGTCTATGTGATCACCAACCACGTATTATCAGCCCCTTAATTGGCTCAATGAGTTCCTTGTTGATATCAGCAAAAGCAGTGTAGGAGCTTGTGACTCCAGACTCAAGGCTTATGTTCAACACATCCTTTTTATCTTCTTCTAGAGTCTCTCTGAAGGCCATGTCTTTGGTCTGGAGCAGGGATTTTGCAGCAAGGCAGTGAATGGTGAGGCTATAAGACAGATTCCAGAGACTTCAGTATTATGCAGAGCTCCTCAAAATTAGGGCTAGCAGAGGACAGAAAAATCAAGATAAGTGGAGAGATAAGACTTGAGTGGTGTAAAAGGGAAACATGATTGTAGGGAAACAACTTAGCCAGAATTAAGAGAAGAAAGTCAGCTCTAAGGATGGCAGAGGAGGAAGGGAGGGAGGGAGGGAGGGAGAGAGGGAAGGAATGAATCCCCAGGAACCTGAGCAATGATTTTTATTAGGCTGGTGGAGGCACCTTCTCCAATATAAAATGAGAAACATCTGCAGTTGTTAAAGGCTGGAGGTTAGGGAGCAGTTCATAAGAATGAAATCAGAATATTAACACATAATGATCCAAAACACATAAGAGATTGTCTACTTTCTTAACCAGAAGCCTAATAGCTACCAATTATTGATCATACATTTTTAAAACTGTAATAATAAATGCCTTAAATGAATGGTGCAATTTTATTATCATGAGACTCCTAAGAGGCAAGTTTCTACTTCTTGTTGCAAAGAAGGATTTGAGGCCCAGAGAATATAAGAAATTTGCCCAAGGTCGTGGCCCTACTGAATGGTGAGCAATGCATGCACTGGAGCACTGGTCTGTCTGACTACAAGATTCCCCTGGCAAGTCACAAGAAAGGGAACAGTCACCACTGCCTACACAATATTGTTCTGGCACCACATTTGCCCAGGCAAAGCTGTTCTGATGGTAGGGTCCTGTGCCTCCTGCTCTGCTAACTGGAGAGTTCACACCCTGCCCTGGTCCACGGGCACCAAATAGCTCCTTAACCAGTTTGGTTTCTCAAACAGAACTGTCTATAAACAGAGAACATATTGATAATACAAATACACACATTCTGAGAAGACATGACAGAGATAATTTTCAATGTCATGTAACACACTAGAATGTTGGCTGTTTTGATTTGGGTTAGTGTGAGGTATTATCCCCAAGTCTGGTGACATCAACTTTAGGATTAATGCTCTAGTTTGTACAGCTAAGGTCCTAACTTCTAATTGCAGTGACTGAACTATGATAACTCTCCCTAAGGAACCCAGCCAGTCCACATCTTTTTAGAAACACAATGAGATTCTCAGCATTATCTTTGAATTGTAGCCTAGGCTATAAAGTGCTTTTGTGTATATTTTAGGTACTTTTTTATGTACATAACCAAAATTGAGGGGCTAGTGCTGTGGCATAGCAGGTTAAGCCACCACTTGTGTCACTAGCATCCCCTATCAGAGCACTGGTCCACTTCAATCCAGCTGCCTGCTGATGCACCTGGCCTGGCCCACCTCTGGCTATTACAGATATCTGGGGAGTGAATCAGCACATGGAAGTGCTCATCCTCTCTCTCTCTTTCTCTCTCTCTTTCCCCTCTCTCTCTCTTCTATTTGCATGCATTCTGCAATACTAGAATAAATATTAAAAAGTCTGTTTTATGCTTTCTTCAAAAAGAGATAAATAATATCAGAAGATGGTATAAAAGCCATTTTAATTCACTCTGTAATATTAGATCCTCTGTGTGAATGTGTGTGTTTCCATCTTTCCCTAGTGCTCTGCCTTTCAAATAAAACAAATCTTTAGAAAAAAAGAATAATTTTCATTGATGGCTAACTATTTGCATTAATTCACTGGCGTGTTTTGTGTATCATGAGTGGGGAACATCCAACCTGCAGATTATACAAGGCTCACAAAATCATTTGATGTGCCCTACCAAGGCAACTGTAGGCAGGACTCAATAGATCTATACAGGATCAATTTTAAATTGATCATTTTTACCATGAATGATGTTACAAATATCCAAATGGTCCTTGGCAGAAAAAAAATCTTCCCTACCTCTGAGTGAATAATGATAAAAATAATAATGAGAATAATAGTAAAATCCTAAATAGCACTTATTTGTGTCAAACACAGTTTGCAAAGCTTTCCTTGGGTATATTCTTTTAATAAAAATAAACCCATATGGTAAGTACTATTGGTATAACTATTTTCAGGTGAGGACACTGAGGTTTGGAGAGGTTAGAGGATTTTTATAATATCTAGAAATGAGAACCAGAATTTAAATATATGATTTCTTAATATATCATGACTTTATAGGACTTCATGACTTAAAATATAACACCTTCATCAGGTTCTGCTCAAAGCAATGTCAGAGAAAATTGTTTAAAGACAACAGAAAACTGTAACGTTATATACAATGTTTTAATTAAAAGGCTACCAAGGCAGCAAGAATCTAGGAGCTGAAACCTTTAAGAACAGGGAAGCCAAAAGACACAAGCCTGGTAGCTGGTGGCCCTTTTCCCTTCGAAGCAAACATCAAGCACATTAGCCACTAGAGCAAATGTCCACTCCTTGAAATTTTTTTCATTTTTGGACAGAGAGGCAAATTTTCAGTTGATAAAGTTAGAATTCTAGAGGCATTCTGTCCCAGCAAGGGATTTCCACACTGGAATCACGTGACACTCAGTTACATGCTGGCATTAGTGACATCACCATCCCAGCAGAAACCAAATTTCTCTTCACACCTGTGCTTCCTGCTGTTGAACTTAACCTCTTTAATTACGCTAAATGTATCAGTAACTTCTCCATCTGTGAAGACGAAAAGCAGTACAAAGAAAGAAAATGCTCATCAAGCCTCTGTCAAGTTCATTTTAAGGTTCCAGACTTTGCCTTTGAAAAACCCAACTACTTCATTCCAGAGGCTCTGCTACTTCTTCAAGCAGTCAAGACATCCCTGAAGTTCAACTGTCACTCCCAGCATGTACTCTTAAGGCCTGTTCAGCATCCTAGCTTCATCTAAGGCTGTTGTGGCACTCCACAAAAGAGTTCCTATTGTCCAGTGCGTGGAGTTAAGGAAAAAGAACAAGGAAAAGGTTTCTATTGGCAACTGATAGAAGACTCAGACTTGTAAGCCATATTTTAACAGTGCTTCAGTGAAGTTCAGGGGCTCATGGCATGGATTCTTGAGTGGAGACTTTCACTCTCTCTGTCATTCAGTTAGCTGTATCCCAATTCTTACCTGTAGGGGTGGCCTGCAATGGGGGTTCTTCTGTAAATGTCTTGGAGAGGTGTCAAGATTTCAGTGCCCCCTCGGTCTGCATTCTCACTGTCTCCTCCATGGTTTGCTGGGTGTGGTTTACACTATCCCTGAGAAAGGCAATCACTCAGTTGTCCTGTGATGGCTGCTCACCACCATCCAGTGTTGAGTCCTTGAATTAAGATGCCCCCCATAAAAAAAAAAAAAATCTTACCTGAAATGCCCAAAGCCAAAAGCCATTCTACAATAACCCCTTTAACAGGCCGGCGCCGTGGCTCAACAGGCTAATCCTCCGCCTTGCGGCGCCGGCACACCAGGTTCTAGTCCCGGTCGGGGTGCCGGATTCTGTCCCGGTTGCCCCTCTTCCAGGCCAGCCCTCTGCTGTGGCCCGGGGGTGCAGGGGAGGATGGCCCAGGTGCTTGGGCCCTGCACCCCATGGGGAGACCAGGAAAAGCACCTGGCTCCTGGCTCCTGCCATCAGACGAGCGCGGTGCGCCGGCCGCAGCGCGCCGGCCGCGGCGGCCATTGGAGGGTGAACCAACGGCAAAGGAAGACCTTTCTCTCTGTCTCTCTCTCACTGTCCACTCTGCCTGTCAAAAAATAAAAAAATAAAAAAAAAAAAAAATAACCCCTTTAACAATCAATTCCCTTTCTTAAAGTATCTTTTTGCACTCTCTATGGCCTTTCTAGAAACTTACAGAAAGAATGCCTCAAAGGAAGATCCAAATTCATAGATGTTGAAATAACAGCCTATGGACAAACTCTTCAGGAGCAAAAGTAGTGTTTCCTAGAGGTAAGAGAGTATGAGGAGACAGGATCCTTTCAGACACACATGCGCTGCCAATCCAACACTTCACCCCTCTTTGTGCCTCCTCATGTTCCAAGACTAGCCTCAGGTTGGTCATGCTAGCTCAGCTCAGATGGAAAATGGAGCCACAGCTGCAAATGGCCATCCACCCCTGAAATTCATCCTTAGTTGAACAAGCGACCCAGAAAAAGAAAGGTATCAGCTTTACCTTGGCTGCCTCTATGCACAGTTGAGATTTATCCTGTTTGCTCATAGGGCACTTCATGCTTCCTGAGCAGTCCATGAGGAAGACGAATTCCCCACAGGTAACTGATGGTTCACTTTCTGGGATATCTGGATAGAAACTCTCCATGGCACATGGATCTCCCATCAAGCAATCTATACAGAAAGAATAAGGTACTTGTAAGACAGGAAGGAACTCAAGAATCCTGTAGTTCCCCAAATCAACTGTAGTGAGTTTCAGAGAGAACTGAGAAAACTCAAATCAAAAACACTATGTCTGATTCTAATGCACTTCTACTTCCAAAGGGTTTGAGATAAGTAATAGGCACATAAGATACAAAAGTAGAACAAATATGAAAAAGAAAGAAGAGGTAGGAAGCTACCAGGCATAATCAATAGTTCAAAACAATGTTGCCAAATGCTAGTTTCCTGGCAGCTAGCTAGAGGAGTGAAATATACCAGGTAAAAATAGTTCAGCATCTAACAGAAGAATGAGACAGGTTTATCTACAGAGGCAAAATTTCTCTTCAAATAAAATCAATGGGAAGTTTATCATGTTAAGTCCTTGTTTAGGTCTTTAAA
>JADBBT010003799.1:0-11029 GCA_015711505.1 Sylvilagus bachmani | reverse complement strand
CAAACTGTTGAAATCTTTACTTAATATTTAGTAAATTGATCTTCTGTATATAAAGAGAATTGAAAATGAATCTTGATGTAAATGCAAGGGGAGAGGGAGTGGGAAAGGGGAGGGTTGCGGGTGGGAGGGAAGTTATGGGGGGGAAGCCATTGTAATCTATAAACTGTATTTTGGAAATTTATATTCTTTAAATAAAAGCATTATAAAAAAAAAGAAATACATAAACCAGAAAGAACTAAAAAAATTAAGTTTTAATGAACTCTCACATTATATAAATAATTTTAACTTATGTAAACTTATACTGCAATCTAAACTAATAAGTAGGGGTCGACACTGTGGTGAAGCACGGTAGCACCCACATCCCAGCTGGGTGCTAGTTTGGGTTGGAGAGTGAATCTGCCATGTACTCAACATCATTCTTTGTGCTAGATACAGCCACAGTGAGAGAGAAGAGGAGAGGGGGTGAGGTATTGAGGGGAGGGAAACCGGTGGAGAAGAGGGAGAAGAAGGGATGATAATCACTAATTTCATGAAGTAACTATTCTCTTGAGGGAATGCAGGTAATAAAACAAGTATACACAAAAAGTAGAATAAATAAGTGGCCAGCTAGCCTAGTAAGCTATAAGTATCGAGGAGAGAAAAGCAAATCAGGAAAGAAGTATGGAAATTATTGGAGAGGAAATTCATGGGAAGTCACATTTCAGCAAAGACTCAGAAGTAAAAGGGCAAGTACACAGATACTTGCACAAAAGCCTTTCAGGCACAGAAAACAGCAAATACAGGTAGGAATGTTCTAGCTCATTTGTGGAAACAGCAAGGACACCAGCTCAGGTGGAGTACCTTAGTCATGGTGTTGGCAAACTCATCCCACGTATTCAACTTTTACTCCCCAGAGTCTACTCCCAATTCAGAGTCAGAATGGTCCTTTAAAGATACACATTCTAAGATGCCTATATGTTGTTCTTTGAAAAGCTTTTGTTTAGAACCATACAAGGACTTTTTATTTCACTCTGAGTAAAACCAGAACCCTTCTAATGGCTGAGAACATTTCATGATATAGTCATTCTATGCTTTCATCTCTGTGCCTCCTTCACCTCATCCTATTCTCCCTTTCTCTCATTCTTCTCTAGCTACATTGTGCTATGCCTTGCTCTGTTGTACTACCCTGGAGCTCTGAGCAAATTTTTGTTGAAGGGACACACATATAGTGATCCCAGGATGTATGTCTTTAAAGGATCTTTCAGGCCCTGAGTTGAAAATAGACTCTGGAGGAGTAAGAGTGCTCACCATCACTTTGCTATTATCCCAACACTCATTTGTAGTTATAATTTATATCTTTTGTTATAAAAATGTCTTCCAGACATCCAAGATCTCATAAAGTGGTGATGATGAAAATGATAATGTCAGAAAAATAAAGAATAAAACATCAGGGGTCAGTGTTGTGGCGCAGCAGGTTAAAGCCCCAGCCTGTAGCACCAGCATCCTATATGGGCACTAGTTGGAGTCCTGGCTGCTCCACTTCCGAACTAGCTTCCTGTTAACGTGCCTGGGAAAGTAATGGAGGATGGCCCAAATGCTTGGGCCTCTGCACCCTTGTGGGAGATGTGGAAGAAGCTCCTGGCTCCTGGCTTCAGATCAGTTCAGCTCCTTCTGTTGTGGTAATTTGAGGAATGAACCAGTGGATGGAAGACCTCTCTCTGTCTCTACCTCTCTCTGTAACTTTGTCTTTCAAATAAATAAAACTTAAAAAAAAATAAAATTTCAATGGAAGTTAGCTGAGATACAACACAATGAAAGTGGCAAACAAACATGGTATGCTTTACTCTTAAATTAGGAGAGAACATTGTGCCATGTTTGAGAATGCGTTCCCTATTGCTTTACACTAAGTACTACAGGTAATTTTGTCATATGAGAGTGTGAATTGTGATTGCTGAAACATGCACTTCTGCAAAATGTGATCATTCTGTGTAACTCCAAAGTGTTAAGCTTTCAGCACTTCTCATAGGCAAACTGTTGCTTAAGAGTAATTATAAGGATCTTTGCTGAACATTACTGTTTAAATCAGCCCTAAAGTATACTGGAAACAAAAGAACATTATGTGCATGTCTGGGGAATTTTGCCATTTTCCTTGTCAAAATTCTGTTAGATATGTTCTATTTTGGACTGCATATAACTTCCTATTTCTTCAAATAATCTTTCATGAGCTTCAGTTCACACAAATCCCTGTCTTCTCTGAATTCTCAGAATCCCTCGCTTTAATAGTGAAGAGCCAAAGTGACTCTATTTTGAAACAATAAAAAGCAGCCTCTGTTTCCCATAGCAGACCTGAGTGCTTGAGGCATTCAGGCATTCCGGAGATATCAAAGCTTACCAAGGACAGTTCTGCAGACCAAGGGCAGCCCAGTAGAGATTACCAAATGAGGTAACTCCCTGAACCCAAGCCAAATGGAGACCCCAATCCCCCGCCCCACCCTGCCCAATCACACAAGGCCCCGCACCCTAAGCCCTTGCTGACGTATCTTCCCTTTAAAAGCGTCCCCAAAGATCTGGGCCTTTCCTCCTTCCTCCGCTGGTTGGATGAGGTCCCTGTCGCGGCTTGTACCTTTTTAACAAAATCCTCACTTTTGCATTTCAGTGTGATCGGGTCGCTGATAGCTTCTTGGGGATCCATTATCTGGGCATAACAATAGTAACTTCTTCCTTTATATTTTATCTAACATTCATATTATAAACTTTCAGGAAGCTATGAGATTCTGCATTTTTATGAATCTTAATATACTGTAAATATAATGGATTTTAGGTTTCTACATCTTTTTTCTGTGAATCTCATTTTATTTTTCAATCTATGACTCCAAAATCTAATATCTCTAATCTAGCTTCCTTTGTCCAACTCCAGATTAATATATTCTTCTGTGTCACAGACCCTCACATAAATACTCACAAACAGCTCAAGTTCAGAAGCAGAAAACACTTACTCTACCCTCCTAATCCACAGACTTCCTCACTACCCTCTTTGCTACTCATCCCCATGAATAGTAACAATATGGCTTATCAATAGCTATCCTTCCACAAGCTTATTTAACTTTAATTGACTCCGGCCTTTTTAAAGTATACTTGCCTTCTAAATACTCTCTCTTTCCACAGAACACTAATCCACATCTAACTAAGGCTTATTCATCCCTCAGTCTCAATTAGAGATCGTTTCCTTTAGGACATTTTGTCTGTTTTTTGGTAGTCTATTAAAATTACCTATTAATCTCTGAATCTTCCTTAGATTGTTAGCTTTTGAACATCAGGAAACCTACTACATCATGGGGGCTGGTGCTGTGGTGCAGCGTGTTAAAGCCCTGGCCTGAAGCCTTGGCATCCTATATGGGCACCAGTTCTATTCCCGGCTGCTTCTCTTACAATCCAGCTCTCTGCTATGGCATGGGATAGCAGTAGAAGATGGCCCAACACTTGGGCTCCTGCACTCAGGCCATTGTGGCCATCTGGGAAGTGAACCAGCGAATGGATAGACCTCTCTCTCTGTCTTGACCTCTTTCTGTCTCTACCTCTTTTTGTAACTCTGTCCTTCAAATAAATAAATAAATAAAATAAACAATAACAACAACAAAACTTCAAGACTGGTTACAGCATCGTGGTGCAGTGGTTTAAACTGCTATATGTAGTGCTTCTATCCCATATGGGCACCAGTTAGAGTCCTGGCTGCTCCACTTCCAATCTATCTCCCTACTAATGCACCTGGGAAAGCAGCAGAAGATGGCCTAAGTCCTAGGAACTTGAACCTGTGTGGGAGATACAGAAGAAGCTACTGGTTTCAACCTGACCTAGCCCTGGCTATTGTGGCCATTTGGAGAGTGAATCAGCAGATGGAAGATCTCTCTTTTTGTCTCTCCCTCTCTCTGTGTAATTATTCTGCTGCTTTCCCAGGTGCATTAGCAGGGAGATTGACTGAAACCACCTGGGCAATCTTCCACTGCTTTCCCTGGCCAACAGCAGGGAACTGGATGAGAAACAATGCAGCTGGGACTTGAACTGGTACCCATATGGGATACAAGTGCCTCAGGCATAGGCTTAATCTATTAAGCCAAAGTACCAGCCTCAAATTCTGTATGTTTTGAAAAGCTCAGTAACCTATAATAACTTATATTTCAAAATAAAATAAAATAAAATGCTGTATTTACTGAACTAAAACTGTATTTCTTGAGCTAAAATTGGAAAGTAATAAAACTTCCTTTGTTTTGCCCCAGGATCATGCAAAATGTAGCATACGAAATTCCATCATAAAACTCATGAACTGTCAGAACCCATTGTGGATGAGATTAATTTAGAAGCTTTGAACCATGACAGCACAGAATTTGACAGAAGTTTAACAAATATGGGCTTTTGTTCCTAAGAGTTAACCTAGTGATAAAGTCTGAACATATTTTCCAAAATGCCTTTTTAAATGCCCATAGAAGTAGTCATGAAATTACTGAACCTGCAAATTTTAATTGAGACTTTGTTGATCTTTCCAGATTGTTAAAATAGCATAGTAATTGGTATCTTAGAAGCATGCAGAAAACCACTTAACCTAAAGCAAAAGGTATAGAATAACTGATTTTTACAGTCATTTGGGGCAAGATATCATCTATGCTTATTTCATAAAATTTAACTAATAGTCTAACTAGTTAGTTAGAAATCTATAATAAGCTGTCACCCAATCTGGTACTTACAGAAAGACATGATTATAACATGTATACTATAAACCATACAAAATACTTCTGGTATTCTGTGGCAGCAGTATGGGCATGTGTCTCACTCCCAGGTGTACTGCATCTACTATAGCCAAACCATAACAAAGGGAAAGTGAAAATAATGTCATTTTGTTATGTAAATTCCATCTGTTCAAGAAAATACTTATGTTAACTATTCATATTATTTTTGCTGGAAGGCACTAACAATTTACTCACTCTGGTACTGAGAAAATGAGATCCAATTCTCTATTTAATTTTAAAAGCAAAGGTGTCAATGAACAGTGACTATGTAGCTCTGCCTCTCATTGGGACTGTAACATTTGGAAACTTCATAGTGATTAACTAGAGACATAATGTAATACAATAATAAAAAGTGACTGTTGTGTCAGAATATGTTGGTTCTCAATTGAGCTCCACCTATATCACATCAAACAAGTTTCTTAATCTCATCCATGTTCATCTGTAAAATGCTGACAATTATGGTAAAATTCATGATTCCTGTGACGATTAAACAAGTTATGTAGAAAGAGTTTGAAAGAGAGACATTCACCTGGTAAGCACTAAAAAATGATTTCCATTTTTGTCTTAGTTTATATACATGTATGATATAGGCATTTAAGTGGTGTTTTATTTTGAAGATATGAAAATACTTGTTTCTATAAGACAAGTGAGCTACAGACGTCTATCGAACGCTCAAATTTAGAACAATGAATGAATAGGTTATGGCACTGTCAAGTGGTGAAGTAGTCCCTCATCAGCAATGCAAAGTCTAATAAGACCACAAGGCTCACCACTGAGCAATTAGACTGGATATGGCTTCCATGGATGTGACTGGTAAGGCAAAAACAAATAGATCCAGGTACTTTATTACTTAACACAACAGAAAGCAGAAGATCAGAATAATATCATTTCCCTGCATTACTTCAGGATGTTACCAAATCACAGAGGGAAGCTGAATAATAGCACACAAAAAGATACACAAAGAAGTGGTCCTGCCCAGCCTGACTGGCAGCTGTGAGCATGGATACTGGAGGAAAGGAAAGGAACCACTGAGGAACTAATTCTAAATTAAAGGCAAATAGTTTTAAAGTCCCGTGCAAAGACAGGCAAATGTACTCTAAAATGAGAGCAGTAGAAAGTCCTACACCCAACTAAAACTAGGAAAGTGAATGATAAAAGGTCTTGCGGCAACATCTCACTTGCAGCTTATCCCCTACCCTTTCCCAGAAGGAACCCTGGGACATTCTGCCAAGCATTGGTTCGCATTGAGTACTCTATGTAACTGTGGACAAATGCGCATGTTACCAGGGCACTTGCTGCACAACAGAGCTATTTCCTTGCACTAGGTTGGTCTTCTTTGAAAAACGTGAACAATTTGTTAAGTCAATAACAGGAGTTACTGTGCACTTACTCCTCATGTGTTGTACAATGTGAATTAATGCTATCACTAGTATTCAAACAGTACTTTACACTTTGTGTTTCTGTGTGGGTGCAAACTGTTCAAATCTTCACTTAATATATACTAAATTGATCTTCTGTATGTAAAGATCATTGAAAATGAAAAAAGAAAGAAAAACATGAAATTAATTCATGTACAAAATGTTCACTACACAATAACATAGATTATGTGTAGCTGGGTTAGGAGTAGCTAAACAGCATTGTACAGAAAATTGATATTCCATGTTCCAGCACAAAGAGAAAAGAATACTCATTTAGAATTTTTGTTTTCTTACTTAGACAAAACATTAGCACCTATGTTATAATGGAAGCTAGATCATTTCAGCCTTTCACATAAAAAAAAAAAATTACCAGTTCTCAAAACAGGCATACTTCAAGCGCAGGTCATTATCAAAACAAAATGGGGAATAACATGAATTAAGTCTTTAAAACAAAAGTAACATCTTTGTAGTTTGAGGTAGATTATGTGTAAATATGCCTAGGAGAAAACAACCCGCAATAGCTAAAAATATTCAACTTCATTAGTAAACCTCACAGCAATTTCAAATCTGTAATTATCCCACTGGATACTCTTTCCTCTGTTCTTCAAGGGATACTTTCTACATTTTTCCTTGAAGGTTGAAAACTAGACATCACAGATCACGTTAAAAACAAATTGCATAGCCAGGGGACATGAAGGTAACCTCTACTTTGGCCTTTTATCAGTCAAATCCTAGGATGCTGTCTGGTCATTGCCCAGCTGCTTCCAATATATACAGTCACATTAGAAATCATTTTCTATTCCAAGCTTTCAGAATAATGTATGATGTGGAATAGGAATCCTACAAGAGACATTTATGTACATTTGGTTAACAGCCCATTTCAGGACGTTCACCTCAACTAGTGTAGGGGTAAACGGAATCTTTACTTTTCCTTTCTTTCAACGTACTTGTACATATTTGCAGCTTCCAGTGGAGTTGGGCAGGACCAATCTTTTGTATACTTTTTAGCATCTGTGGTTTTATATAGGAGAAAAACTGATGAATCTATCTGTTAACCTTCCTTGCTAACTCTGCTTTGGAGCCTTATACAAAGAGAAATGTGCCACATCAACAAGAATGCTTTTAGTTGAGGTCAGATTTCAAAAGAAAAACAGCTGAACAATAACTGAACATGAGATAGGAGGAGACTGGCCCAGCAAGTGAGAGGGTCTAGGGAAGTTTGAGGGAAGTGCTGAATTGGGACATTACAAACTGCTGTAGCTGCAAAAAACCAATCTTGCCTCACTTACTCCAGGGGCAACAAGTACATCTTGATACTGAAGATACTTGTGAATCATAGGATCAAAGGGCTCTAGCACTCGGGTTCTGGACAAATTATCTGCAAAATATTTCTGCCTGAATCTTACACAAAGGTAAGTATTGCTTCCTATTTCAAAGCAGAGAGTTCAGCAGAAACAAATCTTTCACTTTGTTTTGGAAGGAAGATTTTGGCTGTGATTTTCTTTTTCTTTCAAGCAATTTAATGAAGTGGTAGCTCTGTGGAAATTTTATTGACAGTAAAATTTTCAGGATTACCAACTAAAAAGCTTAAGATTAAACAAAGTATTATTTTACTTTACAAAATTCTTTCTCCATGATCTTTTCTCATGGTATCTTTATTCCTATCTCAATTACAAGTTATTGAGGCCAGAGTACTAAATGACTTGTTCAAATAACATAGTAAATAGTAAATCAGGTCTTAAATCCAGATTCTCTGACTTAAAAAATTCCAAAGCCTCATGAGTATTACATTTCCACAAACAAGAACATAAAGTAACTAAATATGAGTAACTCAGGAAAGTAGCCAATGTATGGAGTAGGGATGATCAAAAATAATTTTTATCAAGAATTAAGTATGACAGAGGAAAATGACCTGGATTAAGATGGAAGAGAGTCCTCCAGATTAAAAGAAATCCACTTAAAGATACCTTATCTTGCCTGCAATAGATGGGATGTGAAGAATTAGACTATTAAAGAATGGCTTTTGAAACAGAAGGCCTTCATATTGTAAAAGAATTCTACAGAAAACTTACAGATCTCATATTATTTTAAATGGAGAAATAACAATCAGGAACAGAAATACAAAGAGGAATAGAAAGTAAACCTTAGTTAAGACAAAAAAAGCCTCATGTTTTAAGGAATGACATTGGGTCTTTGTACAAAAATAAATCCTTTTTTTTTTTTTTTTGAAATCAGGACATCAGCAGAAATCATCCCAATCTAGATTTAGTAATGCAACTCAGCTTCTGAGCCCCTTATACACATTGGTTCCCTGTGCTAAATTTTACATTTATTATTTTTAGTATTCTTCCTAATAGAGTCCACTAGTTATTTGAGTTTAAGTATCACAAAGCTTAGATCCAGCCCCAAAAGCAACTAGTCTAGTGTGGACCATCATGGAGTATAGACACAGATGATATGGGTTGGCAACAAAGAGCAAAGACCATAAAAAAAGATGAACATTCAGGCCAGAATTCAGGCTAATATATAACTTTTTAATCCTGGTAAAAAGCTTTACAGTATCCTAGAAAGGGGTGGTTAATATTGAAATCATTCTACAATTATGCTTGCATACATTACAAGATATATTCATAGTTAACACTTAATAATCACTTTTCTGGTGCTTAGTTAATTTCAAATAATCCCATGACTTTTATCTGGATCTGTTTACTTGTAATCATCTTCATATAAACAGTGTTTCATAAGTCCTGGAATCAAAATACGAGCTGTGATTTCTGATTCCAACATTTAGCAACTGCATGATATATTCTTAGCCTACATTTGTCTCAGCTTCTGAGTCTATAAAGTTGAAATTATAATAGTGCCTACCTGGGACTGCTATGGAGATGACATATATTCAGAATTGTAGATCAATGCTTTGTGTGTTAAATGTCTAATGGCTGAAATTGTTATTATTCTTGTTTTTTACATAGCCTTTTCAAGTATTAGCTATTCTTCCTCCATTACATCACTTCCTACAGGAGTAGGATCGCTTATCGCTCATCACTGTTGCCAGATAGACTGAATTCTTCATTTCATTTTAGGTTTGGATCACATATTCTTAAGCCATAGCTCTCCCGCTGAGGTCATCTACTATCCTCCTCATTCCATGACAGGGTCGTAGCTCTTGACTCATTGTCATTCTTTCAAAACATATTTTCTATCTTTTTTCGTTATGGCTTACAATATTTCCTAATCCATTCACTCTCACTCTTTTCTGACTACTTCACATTAGCATTTCTTTTCTCAAAGATGCAGTATTTCCTTCTCTATTCTCATTTTCAGCTCATTATCCTGCTCTCTACTTCAGATAGAAAATGAAATAATTGAAAAAGAGCTCTCACAAGTTCCTACTAGTATAGCAACATATGGTCCCAACTACTTGTGTGTATGTTCATATTTTCTGTTATTAATTCATCACTTGTGGTGATGAATACTAGTATTCTTAATACTAGACACTATGCTTGCATATTATGCTTGTCTATCTAAGTCATCTTTATAACAATTAGCTCTTCCCATCAGTTTCTCCTCCTTACTGGATTATTTTCTTCAGCAAGCAAACATGTTATCTTTCTCCTACTTAAAAAATGATTTTCAATCATGTGTTCAAATAGCATCCAAGATATACACGTCAGGTTATCACATAACACGGAATGTCATGAAAATGATGTAGAAGTATCACCGATGAAGGCCTCTGGTTAAAAGAATAATCATTTAGCCAGTATCTTACCAAGAATCCAGATCTAACTTGCTCATTACATGGCCAACATTTACAGAGGGTGGATGGGAGGTCATATAACTAAAAAAATTCATTATGTGAAAATAATCAGAAGAATCCAGAATGTTATCATATCCTACATAATAATTGGCCAGATCTCTTCAAAAAGCCATATCATAAAAATAAATAAAATTTATATCTCAACTCATATATAAAGATACAAAAGATATTTTGGGGAAACTTTTTGAAAATTTCAATATCAAGGAGTGGTATGGCTGAGTTGTATGGTAGGGTTATATTCAGGTTTCTGAGGAATCTCCAGATTGACTTCCATTCTGGCTTCACCAGTTTGCATTCCCACCAACAGTAGGTTAGTGTCCCTTTTTCCCCACATCCTCTCCAGCATCTGTTGTTGGTAGATTTCTGAATGTGAGCCATTCTCACCTGGGTGAGGTGAAACCTCATTGTGGTTTTGATTTGCATTTCCCTGATGGCTAGTAATCTTGAACATTTTTCCATGTGTCTGTTGGCCATTTGGATTTCCTCTTTTGAAAAATGTCTATTGAGGTCCTTGGCCCATCTATTAAGTGGGTTGTTTGTTTTGATGTTGTGGAATTTCTTGATTTCCTTGTAGATTCTGGTTATCAACCCTTTATCTGTTGCATAGTTTGCAAATATTTTACCCATTCTGTCGGTTTCCTATTCACTTTCCTGACTGTTTCTTTTGATGTACAGAAACTTCTCAATTTGATGCAACCCAATAGTTAATTTTGGCTTTGACTGCCTGTGCCTCCAGGCTCTTTTCTAGGAAGTCTTTGCCTGTACCTATATCTTGCAGGGTTTAACCAATGCTCTCTAATAATTTGATGGTGTCATGTCATAGATTTAAGTCTTTAATACATGTTGAGTGAATTTTTGTGTAAGGTGAAAGGTAGGGATCTTGCTTCATGATTCTTTGGAATTTACCCAAAGGAAATTAAATTGGCAAACAAAAAAGCTGTCTGCACATTAATATTTATTGCAGCTCAATTCATAATAGCTAAGACCTGGAACCAACCCAAATGCCCATCAACACTAGACTGGATAAAGAAATT
>JADBBT010003798.1:0-11029 GCA_015711505.1 Sylvilagus bachmani | reverse complement strand
CTTCTACTGCTTTCCCAGGCCACAGCAGGGAGCTGGATCAGAAGTAGAGCAGCCAGGACTCGAACCAGCACCCATATGGAATGCCGGCACTGTGGGCAACGGCTTTAACCCACTGTGCCACAGCGCCAGCCCCCCAAACTTAGCATTTATTAATGAGTAATGGCATAATAGTCATTGGTGATAATATAATTATTATTAATACTTCATAGTAATCATTTTACAGAGTTAACCTATAATGAGTTATCAATATTTTTCCATATTTTATCAAACTTTATTTCCAAAAACAGAGAAAAGAAAACGTTTCATCTAGTCAGTCAACTCCTAACCGAATCACTGTTCTTCCCACACACTATTCCTAATTTCCACTCTTTCTTCAAATGTTAAGTTAGATGTTTCTACTTTGTGTGAACCCTGTCTCTGTCCCCACTTTGTATGTGCTTTCAACATGCTTTCAAATTACTTCATTTTTCTAGTTGCATTATAATTTGAATAAGCTTTTATTTGTCTAATGCTCCATTAATTCGTATATCCTCTTTTGGAAATAATTATCCATATCATTATCCATACATATTCCATATATTATCCATATTTTTCCATTCAATGCACACATAAGCCTGAACAGTAAGTTCTGTCGTTACATTTCTTCACAGGAGATGCGGTACATATGTACTTTCTGCAGCAGTGTCTATTTCCAACAGCTGGTGAACAATTCAAAACCAAAATAAATAACAGTGCCTTTCATAGAATAAACAAATGCATGCCTAGTTATACCTTGAAATTGTTTCTAAAAGGGAAATGAATATGGTGCAGTGAAAGGAGGTTGTGGAAATGAGAGGTACAGTATACGCATATGTAATTAGTTAACTTGGAGAAGGTTTTCTGAAGCCTGAAGGCTGAGAAAAAAGTCAAATGAAGAAAAGAGGGAGGATTGCTTAAGGCAGAAATAATAGCAGGTGCAAATATTCAAAGGCAGGAAAAAAACCTGAACAGGAGAGTAATTGAAATGAGGCAAGTCAGACTCTGAGAAAGTATGCACGAGAAAGAGTGATTAGATTGAGTTCAAATTGGGCATGTAGGCATGTCCTGGGACCAATTTCCTCACCAAACCCCATCCAGAGTATGCTGAGACCTTATTAGATATGCTATACTGCTGGAAGTACAGCACACATGTGCATCATATGGAAGCAAAATAAAATCTGAGCCCAATTCTCCACTGGAATGCATCATTTCTAAGGTTGCTTCAAGTTCTCACATCTTTGAGAAATTTAAATATTCAGTAGATAATTTACTGATATATATAGTCTACAGTAAAAAAAAAAATAAAAGATCAGATCAGATCAAATTACCACCAATACCCTTGGCTTATTCCACCTTTATGCCATTCTGACTCCCCCTAAATACACCTCAATTATTTCCAATTCCATACTTTTTGACTATGCCTTCATTCTTCCACATTTATGTATCAGTGTCTACTTTGGGCCAAATATCAGTTCAAATCCTGGGGATACAAAAATGATCAAGATAGATTTAATTATTTCCAAAAGAGAATATATGAATTAATGGAGCATTAGACAAATAAAAACTTATTCAAAATATAGCTAGAAAAATGAAGTAATTTGAAAGCATGTTGAAAGCACATACAAAGTGGGGACAGAGACAGGGTTCACACAAAGTAGAAACATCTAACTTAACATTTGAAGAAAGAGTGGAAATTAGGAATAATGTGTGGGAAGAATAGTGATTCGGTTACGAGTTGACAGACTAGATGAAATGTGTTCTTTTCTCCGCTTTTGGAAATAAAATTTGAGTGATACAATGGGGTGCCCACTCATTCTTAGTCTAAGACTGCTTTCATGCTACAATGGCAGAACTGAACACCCACAACAGAAACTGCAAAGCCTAAAACATCTACAATCTGCTCTCTTCAGTGAAAAAGAGCTTGCTGAATCTTGGTCTAAGCAAATAGAAGTGAATGGAGATGAATGAGAGAGCTAATACCAGGATACACTAGAGCAGAGTAATGGAGATGAAGATACTCATCAAGCCACTTTACACAGTTACCCCACAAAAGATGTTAGAAGTTTTAAACATTTCTGAAGTGGAATCAGCAAGTTATGTGGTTCCTTTAATCTGGGGCATGAATGAAAGGGAAATCAGAGATAATTTCTTGCTACTTTCCAATTTGTGGATGATAATGATATTCGCTATCATAGGGAAAGATGCAAGAAAGAAAATTAAAGGAATATAATAAGTGAAGTTTCGTTAGTTGTAAAGCTCTGTGAGGCATTCAGTGAAAGTTAATTTCAGGAGAAATATGTTGACTGAAAATGCAATATTGTGATTTGTCAGCATGTGGATGTTGGCTGAATCCATTATAGTGAATGAGTGATGATAAAGATCCTGTGTAGACGAGGGTCTTGGGCAGATCCTGAAGGATGGCAACATTGACATTAAGCAGAGGCAGAGGGGTTGCCTAGTCTGTCTCTTTTCAGAGTCTGTAGGTCCAGTTGTACACAGTAAAATCATGTTACACACCATTAGGCAAAACAGAAACTTAGGATACAGAACACAACTTAGTGAATTAACTCAGTTTGACAAACCAAATCATCATGGGCTCCTAACATTCTATATTTAACCTCAGAGAACATATTTAATTTCTCTTTATTTGAAGTTAAATCCTCTCTAAACAAAGAATAATAATAGATATCTTTCAAGTATTTGATAAGATGTATTTTCATCGACATAAAATGCTTTATGGAGTCACTGATGCTTAATACATATTTACTAGTGGCCAACAAATGTACAAAGGATCCTTGATGTCATATACACAGCCTGTTGTCCAAAATCATCTAAAATATTACTTTTGTACCTGATATTCTTTTTCTGTGTTTTCTAAAGTAAGCTGATAGTAAATTTTACAATGTTAGTGAAACAATTTCACAAAACATAGAACAGAGTCTATTATTTGATCCCTATAATGGGATTTCATAAGCTTTTATTCTATTTTATCACAGCATAAAATATTCATGAAAAAGCAAGTTATCACATAGGGTTAACATAATATTTCTTTATGACTATTTAGTTTGTTTTATAAGATATAGATAGTTTTTAGAAGTAAACATTTGCTTGAAACATGGAGTGAGATCCCATTCATTGGGTCATTTCATAGCTATGAACCAGGCCATACCAAGAGCCAGAATTCAATCTGATGCCCTCACATTGGTGGTAGAGACGCAAGTACTTGAGCCATGACTTGCTGCCTCCCACAAAATGTATAGCAGGACGCTGGAGTGTAGACCAGCGTGTGGACTCATACCCAGCCCAGGCACTTTGACATGTTGCAAATGACAGCTCTCTTTTTGTCATTGATATGTATTTATTTTATTTTATTTATTTGTTTATTTAAAGAGAAGAGATTTCATATATACAGTGTTAACGCAGGAATACTCCTCCTTGCTTTCTTATTTGTCTTTTAATTTTTGTGATGACATACTTTCTTTCTTTTAAAAAAAAATATTTTGTTTATTTGAAAGACAGAGTTACAGAGAGAAGCAGAGCCAGAGAGAGAGGTTTTCCATCACTGATTCACTTCCAAAATGGCTACCACAGCCAGAGGTGCACTGATCTGAAGCCAGGAGCCAGGAGATTCTTCTGGGTCTCCCACGCAGGTGCAGGGGCCCAAGGACTTGGGCCATCTTCTACTGCTTTCCCAGGCCACAGCAGAGAGCTGGATCAGAAATGGAACAGCTGAGACTTGAACAGGCTGGTACTAAAGGCCTGGGCTTTAACCTGCTACACCACAGCACCGGCCCCAACATACTTTCAATTTACTCTATAATCACAAGTTTAATCTGCCATTAAATGAAGAATTCCACAAATAGTAAGGAAAATGACCAGTGTTACTTAGGAATATAAACAACGTCTATAAACAATAATCAAATCTCAAGATTCAATTTCACTCCTATACAGTACTTTTTTGTACTCAATATATGAGTTACCACAAATTAGAGGAAACATATATATTTGTCTTTTGGGGACTGGCTTATTTCCCTAAGCATAATGGTCTCCAATTGCACTTATTTTGTTGTGAAGGACAAAATTAATTTATTTTTTATGGTTGAGTGCTATTTCATCATGTATGTATACCACAAGTTGGCTACAATCTTAAAGTTATCTTTCTTTTCTTACCCTGTCCTTTTTTTTCTTTTTAACTATTTTGATGGTAGAACACAATGCATTGACATCATGTGTTCATGTTTTCTCAGTGTGTGCATGTGCATTAATCTCCTGCTAATCTCATTACCAATTAATTAAAGGATCTATTTCTACTTATAATTAATTTATCATTACTTCATATGTCTTTCATTTTATTGGATATTGTGAAAAGTACGTTGGCAAGAATGGGTTTTGTCTCTTCCTTTGAAAGACTGAGTTTACTTGTCGAGAGGATTGTTCATTTAAACATTCGTCAGGGGAGAGCTGCAGTAGTCTTTGTTCCAGGAATGGTTTATTCCCATCACTGAAATGTGATATTTTTTCTATTAAATGTTAGTGGGTTTTGTTTGCTTTTTCAAAGAGAACCACAAACAGATAGACAAAGATGGAAATCACCCATCTGCTGATACAATCCCAAAATATCTGCAACAGCCAAGGTTGGACCAGGCCGGAGACAAGAGCCTGGGACTCATTGTGCATCTCCCACATGGTTGGCACATACTTGAGATCCCATCTGCTGCCTTGAAGGGTGTGCATCAGCAGGGATCTGGAACAGAAAAAATATCCAGGACTTGAACGAGGAAGTCAGACATGGAACCTACACGTCCCGAGTGGAGACTCCACGACTTGCCCAATGCCCACTCTGATGATAGTATTTATAAGTTCTCTTTACCACAGACTTTTCTGACACTTTAATGACTCTAAATTCTTTTGTAATCTAGGAATAATTCATCTTAGAGTGCTCTGGTAAGTACTCTTTCACAGTTCTTCACGATTGACTTGGTTCAAGAAAAGAACCAATGACTATGTGTCTGTTTTTCTGAAAGCACCTTGCTGTTTTAATTACTACAGAACTACAGGATGTAGTGTGCTGCTTCCTACTTTATGATTTTTGGTCAAATATCTTTGACTATCTGTATCCTTTGTGGATCATACTTTTAAAGATATTTTTAAGGTCACATTTTCCTATTTCTGTGGCAAATATCACTCAAATGCTGGTAGAGATTATCCTCAGTCTGTAGATCATTTGAGGCATTATAGATATTTTTATCAGTGTTCGTTTTTCCGGTCAATTAACATGGAATATCTTTTATTTACTTGTATATTCCTCAATTACTTTCATTAATTATTAATATTTTAAACATACAATTTTTATGCTCTTGATTAAATATATTCCTATTTTACCTGTTTAAAATACGTTTATTTTCCTGATTTATTTTTCGGAAAATTATTTTTTGTGAATAGAATTGGTACTATTTTTTTCTGTTAATTTTGGAGCCTTCAATTTTATTGAACTTATTTTAACAGTTTTTTTTTTTTTTTAGGTTTTAAATGCACATGATCATCTCACCTACTAAGAAAGACAATGTCTTCCTTTCCAATTACTTTTATTCTTGCATAATTTCTCTGACTACAACTTCCAGGGCTATTTAGAGAACAAGTGGTAAAGCTAACAATACATATTATGTTCCTAGTCTTAGAGAAACGGTTTTCTAATTTTATTATTGAGTATAAAGTTAGTTGTGACTTCTCATGTGTGGCTTTTACTATGTTCAAGTATATTCTTCTATACTTGTTTTGTTGATAGTATTTTTATAATTTTATTAATATAAAGAGAACCAGTTTCATATATTTCATAGGTAATAATTCTAATAAGATAACCTTATTTTCAAGAAAAAATGGATGTTAGATTTTGTCACACGCTTTTTCTACATCTATCAAGATAATCATACTGCTCATACATCATTCTGTTAATATAACATCACAATTATTGATCTACATATCACATACACCAGCAAAACAGAACGGAGAGAGCAGAAATGAAGCCATGCATTTACCAACAGCTTATTTCCACCAAATGCACTAAGAACACAGAGTGGAGAAGGACATTCTCTTAAATAAAGGATGTTGGGAATACTGTATAGCCATATGAAGAAGAGTGATACGCCTTATCATTTACCATATGAAATAATCAACTCAAAGTGGTTTAAAGATTTACAGACAAGACTAGAAATTATAACACTACTGGAAGAAACATAGTGAGGAATCTCCATGCCATTAGTCTGGACAATGATTTTATTTGGATATGACTTCAAAAACCACATGCAACAACAACAAAATAGTTAAATGGGATTAAATCAAAATAAAATACCCTGAGTTGCAAGGGAAAAATTCAACAGAATGAAAGGCAACATGTGGAATGGAAGAATTTTTTTTAAAAACCATACATATGATCAGGTATTGCTATCCAAAATATATAAGAGACCCAAACAACTCAATAGCAAGAAAACAAATATCCTAATTACAAAATGAGCAAAGGATCTGAATAGACCAACGAAGACACCCAAATCGCTAACAAGTAGATGAAAAAATGTTCACTATCACAGATAACAGTGGAAATGATTTATCAAAACCAGTGGATCACTATGGATAATTTGTGTTCTCTTTTTCTACCTATAGAGCTCCATCCTCTATGTTATTACACCCCACTGTTCTCAGCTTTTTAAATCTTCCTAGTGGTTTGGAGGTAGCAGTTTCTGGGACTGCCATGAGCTCTACCTCCCTGTACTGTAACTTGGGAAGTGGATTCAGACCAACAGTCTGAGAAACCAGAGGATTTGCTTTATGTTTTTCTTCCTCTCAGGGTCTTATTCCTGCTTTTTGTTCAGTATTTGAGAATAACTGTTGCATGTATTTCATTCAGTTTTACAGATTTTCTTGGGAATAGAAATTGCATTATCAGTTTTAATTTCATTAGATTTTGAAAATGATAAGATTCAAAGGAGTTTAAGGATAGTTTCAGAAGATATGTTTTTAAATTAGATTATAGATAGAGATGAAATGTGTGCAGTTGACTCTACTACAATTTAATGTGTTCTGTTTTCCTAAATTTTCACAGATACATTTATGTTTCCTTTGGAAAATTTCCTTAGCCAGGACACATATAATATAGGAAACTCTCAAATACCATTGTAAAGGAATGAAATACACAGAAGCAATAAATTCTGAAAACCTTGATGAGCACGATCAGATCAAAATAAATAAATAAATAAATGTGAACTCATTTCAGTATTTTCATACAGAAAATGTAAGGACAGAAGTTTTAAAACACCAAGATACAAGTGAGTTGGTTTTCTGAAGCATATTTTCTGCTACTCATACTCATGTGATTATCCAGAGCTACAATCCTGTTGCATCTGGAAGGTGAAAGCCAAAAGTAGAGTTCTTAAAATGTGGCTCTAACAGCTGAAGATTCACACATTTTCCACCTGCTCATGTCACAGCAGTTTGTTAGTATTTCTGAGAATTTGGTTTGCCAAATTCTGAACACATAGGAGAATTTCAGGAAAGATCTTTATGATTATCATTTCAGAAAGGCATATTTTGTAAATTACTCACTTTAAGAGCAGGCACAATATCCTTTCCTCAACTTCTAACAGATAAATGTCTACCATGGTACTTATTATGTAGGATATAAACAAAACAGCTAAAAATGAAAAACCGAATCCAAGAAAGGAAATGTCCGTAAGGAAGACTGGCAGACAGCAGTGTACGGACATGTCAGTAACAGCAGTGAGTAGAGTTTTTAAATGTTGAAAAAGAAAAGAGGGCTGGGAATATACAGGCTTGCTAACAAATAAGGAGGGACATAAAAATCAATGAGCCAATGATAATGGGTTAGATACAGCTCTCATTTTTTAAAGAGAAAAATGAATGAAGGAAATTTGGGAAATGAGGAAATAATGACAGTCTGGTTAAAGTAGCTGGTGATGAAATGTAGGTAAGAGGATGCTGGTCATGGGGACTGAATAATAGCTCACTGTACAGTTGGGGAGGAGTGTCTAATGAGGTCCTCTTAGGATGCATCATCATCTTGTTCCAATTCAGCATCATCTTTAATGACATGGAAGGAGTGAATAATACATGAATGAAGATTGTACAGGAATTGAACTCACAGTTGCTGCTAGAAAAATTGTAAAGAGAAAACAGCAATAAAGCAAATGGATTTAATAAAAGCAAGTACAAAAATAAGTCAAAATGAAATTATCTTTGCAAATCTAATAAGGCAGCCAAGAATACCAGTAAGGGGAAAAGGAGAGCAAACACAAACACAAATGTTATTGGCATATCATTTGTTAACTATATAGGTAAACATTATGTTCCCCTTATATTTAGAACCTTCATAGAGTTGGTTCCTTGCAACCATCACAAATTGGCTGAATAATGATGCCTCTGAAGACTGGCTATTTAAACCAAAGCAATGCAGAGTAGTCCTCAACACAAAAGATATGCATCATGTACTTTGCTATTTCTAAATGAAGTATGCAATTTATCAATGGAAGGGAACCTTAGTGCTTCATATCCTTTACATTCTTTAAGGAGGGTGAGGAGAAAGAGAAAATACCTACAAAAGATTTTAACACACATTTCCAGAAGTCAGGAAAAACTAGGAGAAAATGGCAGCAAAAAGTGACCAGATGGCAGAGTTTCAAGAAGGAAGTGGTAACTTGTGCCAAATGATACAAAGAGGCCAAGTGAGAAAGGAAAGAAAAGTTGCTATTGAATTTGGCAATTAGGATGTCATCTATGAAAACTGACAAACAGTGTTTGTGTCATGGCTGGAGCAGTAGCCAGACAGCTGTGATTGATGGGTGACTGATTTCTAAGAAAATAGAGCAAATATAAATGACTTTTCCAAGAAGGTGAACTCTGATGAGAAAAAGTGAAATAGGGTGGTAACAGCAGAAAAGCACAAAGGGTAAAAAACGATCTCTTGGAAATTGGAGATATTTGCTGAAAGTAGAGTTAGTGGACAGGAAGAAAGGACTTTACTATTGAACTCTTACTCACCTTTCATGACTAAAATCAGAAGCTACCTCCCATTCTGATTGCTCCCCTCACCTCACTCCTGGAAAACTTAGGCTTGTGTTCCTCTACACTCCCCTGACATCTACTCTACACCTCAATCCTGTCATTCTACATTTCGTATTCTAATAGTGTTGTCTATTCCACTAGATTGAATTGCTTTAAATGGGATTGTGCCTATCTCTGTTTCTACTACACATATGATGATTAATGGAGTTGTTATAATAAGTCATTAATATAATAAAGAGATAGATTTCTTTACCATGCAGAACTCTTAGATAACGATATCTCAAAACAAAAACATGGATTCTGTCAAAACCAATAACAGGAAATAAGTTCAAGAAGTAGAGTGTAAAGTCAGAAAAAAATGGAAAATGTGAACACAAAACCGTGAGAAACAGAACAATCAAAAGTTGGTCTCGGAGAAGGTGGAAGTCAAGGAGCCAGAAAATAGAAAGTAATCCACAGGGTCAGTGCTGCGGCATAGTAGATAGAGCCGTTACCTTCTAAGCTGGCATCCTGTGTGGGCATCATTTCAAGTCCTGGCTGCTCCACTCTCAGCTCCCTGATTGTGCACCTGGGAGAGCAGCAGGGACAGCCCAGGTGCTTGGGCCCCTGAACCCACGTGAGAGACCAGAAGAAACTCCTGGCTCCTGGCTCCTTGGATTGGTCCAGCTCCTGCCATTGCAGCCATCTGGGAAATGAACAGATGGAAGATTGTGCTCACTCTCTCTGTCCCTGTGTCTCTCTTTCTATAGCTCTGCTTTCAAATAAACAAACAGAAGATACTAATTCACAAAATTAACTTAGGATTTCCTGAGCCTTCATTCCTTTCTTCAAATACATATTTAAAAGATTGCACCAGAGGAAAGCAATTTATATAATTCTACCTTCAATCTAAAGAACTAAAGAGAAATATGATTCTTTTACTATTGGTGTAAATTGCAAGAGGAGTAGTGTTTCATTGAGAGCTTCTTTTCTGTGGTTTAAAATAGAGAGTTAGAGGAAATTTTTTAAGAGAACATAAATAGAAGCTTTTTAAAAAGTTTTATTGTATTTACTTAAAAGGTAGAGTTTGAGAGAGGAAGAGAGAGAGGGAGATCTTACATTCACTGATTCACTCCCCAAAGGGTCCAGTGGCCAGAGCTGGCCAGACGGAAACCAGGAGGAAGGAGCTTCTTCCACTCCCATGCGGGTGCAGGGACCCAAGCACATGAGTCATCCTCAGCTGCTTTCGCGGGTGCATTAGCAGGGGACTGGGTCAGACGTGGAGCAGCTGACACACAAACTATGGGATGCTGGTGTCACAGGCAGCAGCTTTACCTGCTATTTCACAACACCAGCCCCTGGGAGAAGCTTTTATTTGATAGGACCAAGCTAGTTACACTAGGAACAAAGACAAATCTTTAAAGTGGTCACGATCAGGATATTGACCAATAGAATGAAATAAGTTGTGTGCAATCATTTGATCCCGCCTGTCTCATGTGTAGTAGTTGGTAATGACAGTATTAAGATCTTGGCTAACATGAGGATGCTTGACAAACTGCAGAGCCATCAACATGACATGTTTATGGCGCTAAAGACATGTATATGACAGTTCTCTATGATGCAGTAGACATGACTTGAAAATTAATGGTGCTGGACGATTAATCACATCAGCCATACCACGAAAGGGGCTGATAAATAACCCAGTTATCTTGTTAATGCAGAGTATGCATGCAACCCTTTTATGAAAGAGTGCCTCCTCTAACACAAGACAGTACTTCACAAGGTTCACAGAATGTGTACATTATGAAAAAACATGCGTGATTCTTCAAATATCTTGGTAACAAAATAAACATATCTCTTAATTTTGTGAACTTTTTGAAGTCCTCTTGCATTACTGAGACTTTCTCAAAGAATATTGGAGTCATAACTCTTGTTGCTCTTCCAAAATAACCGACTGTTG
>JADBBT010003797.1:0-11031 GCA_015711505.1 Sylvilagus bachmani | reverse complement strand
CTTGGCTTTCCATGCCTAAAATACTCTCATGGGCTCTTGAGCCAGATCTGAATGCCTTAAGGGCTGATTCTGAGGCCAGAGTGCTATTTAGGACATCTGCCATTCTATGAGTCTGCTGTGTATCTCGCTTCCCATGTTGGATTATTCTCTCCCTTTTTGATTCTATCAGTTAGTATTAGCAGACACTAGTGTTGTTTGTGTGATCCCTTTGACTCTTAGACCTATCAGTATGATCAATTGTGAACTGAAATTGATCACTTGGACTAGTGAGATGGCCTTGGTACATGCCACCTTGATGGGATTGTATTGGAATTCCCTGGCACGTTTCTAACTCCATCATTTGGGGCACGACTGATTGAGCATGTCCCAAATTTTACATCTCCTCCCTCTCTTATTCAATACCTGAATATATTCCAATGCATATATATATATATATATATAATATATATATAAACTTTTCCATATCCTTTTTGATTGGCTTTATATAATTTACAGTTTATAACTTTTGTGTCATAAAACTGACACAAATATGCATGTAGATAAATCTTTGTGCAAATGTTCCTGCATTCTTGTAGATAAGAGTCATAAAAGACTAAATTCTGAGTGAAATACAATTCTTACAATTCTTATTTTGTATATCCTGCCAAATTGCTCTCCAAAAAGATTGTTCCAAGTTACCCTCCAACTAAGAGTGTGAGAGCAGAGTATTTATTTTTCTGGACAAAAACCTATTGTGGATACTGCAAGTCTTTTGTTTTTGCCCCATACTAATTTAAAAATTATATGTTCCCTTTAATCTTCATTATTCCATCAAACAGCTTTTAGTTTGCATCTTTAAGTAGAAAAATATCACCCACTGGTACTATTGTAATTCTAATAAATTGAACTGAGTTGTCTCACTTTTCATACAGTATTTATGTACATTATTGTATCTGATCCTTTCTTACATGTAGCAGTTTTGAAAACATTAAAACATTTTGTTGCTTCAATTTCTAAATTTTAGTTGTAAGTTAAATATATAATAACGTTGATATCAAATATTATAACTAAATTTTATTATGCATATATTCACCTTATTTTCTTATCATAATGTGCAGAATTAATCATCAGTAATCATATTTTCTGTATAAAATGAATAATTTCAGGGGCCAGCATTGTGACTTGATGGGTTAAGCCACCGCCTACAACACTGGCATCCCATATGGATGCTTTTTCAAATCCCAGTTGCTCCACTTCTGATCCAGCTCCTTGTTAATCTGCCTGGGAAAACAGTGGAAGATGACACACATCCATGGGTCCCTGCACCCACATGAGAGACCTGGATGAAGCTCCTGACTCCTGGTCTCTTCTTGGTCCAACCCCAGCCATTTTGGCCATTTTGAGAATGAACCAGCAAAATGAAGATACCTCTCTTTCTCTCTGTAATTCTGTCCACTTTTATCCAAGCTACTTGTCTTTTTCTTGATTTGTAAGAGTTATTTGTATGTTTGAAAAGCAAAACCTCTTGTCAAACATGTGTGCAAATATTTTCTGTCCGTCTACTATAACTTGCCTTTCATTATCTTAATGATAATAATGAAGAGCAGAGGCTTTAATTCTAATGAAATGCAATCTAATATTTTTCTCCAGTATGAGCATTCTGCCAAACACAATGCCTATTTTACCATCTTTAAGAAATCTTGCCCAGCTGAAGTCAGGAATATGTGATATGTTTTCCTCTAGAAACTTTGTTTTAGTCTTAATCCAACTCAAGTTAATTTTTGTGTATGGTGTGAAAGAGGGCTCAAAGTTCATGTTTAATCACTTGGGCCCTGAGGTTCACTTTCAATTTTTCCAGACATAACGATTAAGAGTGTTCTGGGCTTAAGTAACTTATACTTACACCTTGCCTCCACCATTGCCTCCTCACTATAACTCACTACCTATAAGACACTGAACATTGTACCTATATCTTATCTCTTTGAGCATAATAAATGGATATTAATTCACGAGTTTTTAGTTTTTATAACTTTGTGTTTTAAATATAATATTTCCACAATTTCTGGCATAATATCTGGTACATCACAGTTTTCTAGAGATTTTATTTTATTGTTAATAAACTATAATTATTATTTATAAATATTATAATAGTATTATAACAACATCTAGCAAATTTTAATAATGTTAAAATACCAAAGCATTGTATAAAGTATACTGTAAAGTAAGAGGTTTATTTATCGACTTATTGCATGAGACATCCAATTGGTTTAACAGTTTGTTTAAAAATGCACTTACGTCCTCCTTTGAGTTACCTTTGCAAATTTGTCAAAAAACTGATCCTTTTAAAAGATTTATTTATTTATATGGAAGGCAGACGTACTGAAAGATAAAGACAGACACTGTCCAATCCATTTGACACACCATTGCACAACTAAACTTTCAAAGATATATTTGTGTCCACGCTTAAAACTGTTAAGTGGACCCTGCATCTTTCTTTAACATAAATTGTAAGGATTTCAATTTTTTTAAAAAGTTAAACAGAGAAAGAAGGAGAGGCAGAGAGAGAGAGAGGTCTTTCATCCACTGGTTCACTCCAAAACTGAGTGCAATGGCCAGAGCTGCGCAGATCCAAAGCCAGGAGCCAGGAGCTTCCTCCAGGTTTCCCCACAGGTGCAGGGCCCAAGGGCTAAGGCCATCTTAGCTGCTGGATCGGAAGTGGAGCGCTGGGACTTGAGCCGGCTCCCATATGGGATGCCAGCATTGCAGGTCATGGCTTTACCTGCTACGCCTACTGCAGGTGCCAATTTTAATTTTTTAAGCTTATGTAGTCACCACAATACTGCCTACCCTATGTTTTCTCAAATTTGCAATCCCAACAAACAACTGTAATATTCCAGGAGAAATGAGTGTCTTCATCTTAGTCTTTGATCGAATCCCACTTTCTTTCTGGTATTGTCCTTTTCCTGTTCCACATTACATAATTCATATTGATCTTTCAGTTTAGTCTTCTAAGAATCTCTCTCTCTCTTTTTTTTCTCTTGGGTAATCTTCATTTATTGGCTACTTACAGTACAGTGATTCTGTATCTCAGCTGGTAGCTAAAGGTGGTTACGCATTACGTCAGAGAAGACACAGTCTGCTTCTGCCTTCCAGAGGTCACCTTTCAGCAATCTGGGCACATTTAATTTTACAAGAAACACATCTCCTGGTGGCAGTCGTCACCTTGAGACAGGAACAAGGCAAAGAATGTATACAGGACTTGGATTCTCCTATGCAGGTTCACATAAAGTCAGTTTATTAATGACTATATTTTGAAGCCAGCCAGTTTGTCCGATATTTAAATAACAAGCTGTTTAATATTAAAGCAGAAGATGTCTCTCTTAAGAACAGTGTTGCACATCTCATAAAAGTCCCATTCCTTCAATACATTTTAATTTGTGCATAAAAAACAATGTCTTTATTGCACTACTTCTAGTTTTTTATTTAAATTGTTAGTCATTAAAATACTTCCATAGCCTTGGCAACTCATGACAAGAGCTTAGGGTGATTACTGATGCCATAAACAAGAGTGTCAATTTGCTAAGTCAACAACAGGAGTCACTGTGCACCTACTCCTCATGTAGGATCTGTGTCCTTAATGTGTTGTACAATGTGAATTAACACTATAACTAGTTTTCAAATAGTATTTTACTTAATTTATGCTAAATTGAAATTCAGTATATAAAGATAATTGAAAATGAATCTTGATGCAAATGGAACGGGAGAGGGAGCGGGAGATGGGAGGTTACAGGTGGGAAGGAAGTTATGGGAGGGGAAGCCATTGTAATCCATAAACTGTACTTTGGAAATTTATATTTACTAAATAAAGGTTTAAAAAAGTATATTACCTAGCAAGTGAAAAAAATAAAATGTTATTAACATATGCAATGTGATTTATACACACAATTCTAAATACATAATGATAGTCCTTCCCTTGCTCCCTCCCCTACTCTTCCTCACATCCTCATTCTTTCTTAATTTCTATCTTCTTTTTAGTTTTTGAGATAACATATTTTAAGTTTACATTATAGTAAAAAAGCATACTACTTAACAGAATAAGTTTAAGTAAAAAGCAAACATATACAAGGTTAGTGGGAATATAGACAATGACTATAAATAAAAAATAGAGTAGAAAAATGACTATTTCACCCACATAGAGTAAATTTTTTTCTAATTTTTTGACAGGCAGAGTTAGACAGTGAGAGAGAGACAGAGAGAGAGTTATAGACAGTGAGAGAGAGACAGAGAGAAAGGTCTTCATTCCATTGCAGGGACCCAAGCAATTGGGCCATCCTCTGCTGCCCTCCCGGGCCACAGTAGAAAGCTGAACTGGAAGAGGAACAACCAGGACTAGTACCTGGCACCCCAACTGGGACTAGAACCTGGGGTACCGGCTCCGCAGGCAGAGGATTAGCCTAGTGAGCCATGGCGCCAACCCACATACAGTAAATTTTAAATAATCAAAGATAATTAAAACTATAGTAGTATAACATTCTTAACCATTGGTTTCACAAATGTATACTACAAAGTTTTTACAAAAATCACTATCTTTTGTATGCATAAACAATGCCATGGCTCCAAAATAATTTCAAAAATCAATCCCATTCACAAAAGCTACAAAAAAATGGAATACCTTGGAATAAATTTGACCATGGATGTCAATGATCTCTGCATTTAAATTATAAAACATTAAAGAAAGAAATAGAATTAACAAAAAAATGGAAAAATCTTCCATGTTCTCAGATTGGAAGGATGAATATCATCAAAATGGCCATTCTATCCAAAGCAATTTACAAGTTCAATGTGATCCCAACCCAAGTACCAGGGACTAGAAAAAATGATGCTACAGTTCATATGGAGACACAAGAGAATCTAAATAGTTAAAGCAGTTTTATATAACAAAAACAAAGCAAGAGGCATCACAATGCCAGATTTCAAGACATACTACAGGGCATTTAGAATCAAAACAGCCAAGTACTGGCACAGAAACAGAAGTGTGGACCAATGGAACAGAACAGAAACTCCAGAAATCAATCCATGCATCTACAACTAACTTATCTTTGACAAAGGACCTAAAATCAACCCCTGGAGCAAGGACAGTCTATTCAACAAATGGTGCTAGGAAAACTGAATCTCATTGTGCAGAAGTATGAACGAGAGCCCTACCTTACACCTTACACAAAAACCCACTCAAAATGGATCAAAGACCTAAATCTACAACATGATACCATCAAACTACTAGAAAACACTGGGAAAACTCTGAAGACATTGGAATAGGCAAAGTTCTCTTGGAAAGACCCTTAAAGCACAGATAATTAAAGTCAAAATTGACAAATGGGATTATATCAAGTTGAGAAACTTCTGCATTGCGAAAGAAATACTCAGCAAAGTAAAGAGGCAACCTACAGAATGGGAGAAAATATTTGCAAATTCGAAATTGGTAAAGGGCTCATATCCAGAATCTATAAAAAGATTAAGAAACTCCACAACAACAAAGCAAACAACCCAGTTAATAAATAGGCAAAATACTTAAACAGACATTTTTCAAAAGAGGAAATCTAAATGGCCAAGATACATGAAAAACTGCTTAGAATCACGAGCCACTATGCAGTTTCACCTCACCAGAGTTAAAATTGTTCTCATTCAAAAATCAACAAACAACAAATGCTAGTGAAGATGTGGGAAAAATGGTACCCTTATCTACTGTTGGTGTGAATGTAAACTGGCGCAGCCACTGTGGAAAGCAGTGTGGAGATACCTCAGAAATCTGAATATAGACCTACCATATGACCCAGCCATTCCACTTCTGGGAATTTACCCAAGGGAAATGAAATCAGAATATGAAAATGTTATCTGCCCCCCCCATGTTTATTGCAGTTCAATTCACAATAGCTAAGACATGGAATCAACCCAAATGCCTATCAACTGAAGACTGGATAAAGAAATTATATTATATGTACACCAGGGAATACTACAGAGTGGTAAAAAAAATGAAATCAATCAGTATCTTTTGTATGCATAAACAATGGATGCATAAAATGGATGAATCTGGAAAACATAATTCTTATTGAAATAAGCAAGTCCCAAAAGGACAAATAACATGATATCCCTGACCTGTGCTAACTAATAAAGCATCTAAAAGAAAATCTGTAGAAGTAAAATTGACACTTTGAGAAGCAATGATTTCAACATAAATCTTCAGTTGGTGAATTTAATCCCTGTATAATCTAATTTATATTGATAGATAAGAACTAAGACCAGTCATTTGGTTGACTGAATAATAACTCTATCTGCTCTATTGGTGATTTTGGTAGTGTCATATGTTTTCATGATGTTTACTTCTTAAAAAAAAAAACATGTATTTTAATTTTGAAAGACAGAGTTACAAAGAGAGGTAGAGGCAGAGAGAGAGAGATCTTGCATCCGCTGGCTCACTCCCCAGATGGCTCCAACAGCTGGAGCTGCACCAATCCTAAGCCAGGAGCCCCCTCTGTTTCTCCCATGCGGGTACAGGGCCCAAGGACTTGGGGCATCTTCCACTACTTTCCCAGGCCAAAGCACAGAGCTGGGCTAGAAGAGGAGCAGCCAGGACTAGAACTGATGCCCATATGGGATGCCAGTGCTTTAGGCTAGGGCTCTAACCTGCTGCACCACAGTGCTGGCCCCCATGATGTTCACTTCTAATGCAGAATATTCTTCAGAATTTCTTGTAAGGCTGGTCTGGTCATAGTGAATTCTCTCAGTTTTGCTTATCTGGAAAATATATTACTTCTCCTTCACTTAAAGGATAACTTCCCTGGATATAATATTCTTTGTTGGAAAGCATTGTTTTTCTTTTAAGACCTTGAATATATCATGCCAGTCTCTTCTGACCTGCAAGGCTTTCACTGAGAAGTCTGATATTGATCTAGTTAGCTTTCTTTTATATGTAACTTATCATAGGTTTCTCTCTTTTTCCTTAACTTTGGTCAGTTTGATGACAGTGTGTCTTGAGAAGACCTTTTTTGGTTGAGTCTGTCTTGAGTTCTTTGAACTTTTTGTATCTGCGTGTCCATGTCTCTTTCAAGATCTGGGAATTTTTCAGCCATTATTTTGCGTATGTCTTTTTTCCTTCTCTTTCAACAATATCTATAATATAAATATTTGGTCATTTAATGTTATCCAAAATTTCACATAGACTTTCTTCATTCTTTTAAATTCTGTTCTCTTTATTTTTTTGCCTAATTGAGTTATTTTAAAATTCCTGTCCTTGAAGTCAGAAATTCTTTCCTCCACTTCATCTATTCTGTTGTTAAAGCTCTCTCAATCATATTTTTTATTTCACTAATTTGCAGGGTCTTAGTCCACCTGAACGAGGATGGACTGGGTCCGAAGAAAGGTAAGTGCGCTGCTCACCCGTTCCCCAGCCTCCCAAACCCAGAGACAGTCAGAAGCAGCGGGGAGTCAAGTCAAGCAAGCAAGAACTCGGTTTATTGCGTGCATAGCACAGCCTTTTAAAGCACAAGACCGCAGGATTACTGGGGCAGTGCATAAGGACCAACCAATTACTTAAATGGTCATTTTACGGGGCAATTTTCTACAGGACCAGCCACATGTCTGTACACTCGTCATCAGTTGTTGTCACCTCCCCTGATGCTGTGCAGCCAATCAGCTTTGGTGGAAAACGACTTTGGGTACTGCCCACTTTACTTCCTTTGGGCACCATCTTTGAATTGCCACATGTGCCTAATTTCCCTGCAGGTGCCATCTTTGAATTACCTCCTATGCCTAATTTCCTCACAACTAATTGAAGATTTCATCTCCAATATTTCTATTTGGTTCTTTGTAATAAATTCTATTACCTTAGTAATGTTTTCATTCATGTCTTACTTCGATTTCCTCATTTCTTTTTTTTTGTATTCTATATTTTTTTAACTTTTATTTAATAAGTACAAATTTCCAAAGTACAGTTTATGGATTACAATGACTTTTCCCCTATAACCTCCCTCCTGCCACCAACTCTCCCATCTCCCACTCCCTCTCCCATCCCATTCACATCAAGATTCATTTTCAGTTATCTTTATATACAGAAGATCAATTTAGTATATATTAAGTAAAGATTTCAACAGTTTGCACCCATACAGAAACACAAAGTGTAAAATACTGTTTGAGTACTAGTTATAGCATTAATTCACATTGAACAACACATTAAGGACAGAGATCCTACATGGGGAGTAGGTGCACAGTGACTCCTGTCATTGACTTAACAATTTGACACTCTTGTTTATGGCGTCAGTAATCTCCCTAGGTTCTAGTCATGAGTTGCCAAGGCTATGGAAGCCTTTTGAGTTCACCAACTTCAATATTATTCCAACAGGGTCATAGTCAAAGTGGACGTTCTCTCCTCCTTTCAGAGAAAGGTACCTCCTTTGATGGCCTGTTCTTTCCACTAGGATCTCACTCACAGAGATCTTTCATTTAGGTTTTTTTTTTTTTTTTTTTGCCAGAGTGTCTTGGCTTTCCATGCCTAAAATACTGTCATGGGCTCTTCATCCAGATCCAAATGCCTTAAAGGCTGATTCTGAGGCCAGAGTGCTGTTTAAGGCATCTGTCATTCTATGAGTCTGCTGTGTATCCTGCTTCCCATGTTGGATCATTCTCTCCTTCCTGTCAGATAGTATTAGCAGACACTAGTCTTGTTTATGTGGTCTTTTTGACTCTTAGACCTATTCTTATGATCAATTGTGAACTGAAATTGCTCACTTGGACTATTGAGATGGCACTGGTATCTGCCACCTTGATGGGATTGAGTTGGAATCCCCTGGCACATTTCTAACTCCACCATTTGGGGTAAGTCCGTTTGAGGGAGCAGGAAAGGGGAGGGTTGCGGGTGGGAGGGAAGTTATGGGTGGGGGCATTGTAATCCATAAGCTGTACTTTGGAAATTTATATTCTTTAAATAAAAGCTTTATATATATATAACAAAAAAAAGAGCTGGATTGGAAGTGGAGCAGTCAGGACTCGAACCTGCGTCCATATGGGGTGCCAGAACTGCAGGTGGCGGCTTTACCTGCTACGCCACAGCGCGAGCCCCAAATGTATATTATTTAAAAGCATGTATTGCAAAATGATATTAGATATCACTTGTGGGTACATATATATGTAGTGAAAAAATTGTGATAGTTAATATAGAATACAATGTACAATTTGGGATTTCCTCATTTCTTTAATTTGTCTATCTGTATTCTCTTGCATCTTATTGAGTTTCCTTAAAATCATTTTTTGAATTATATGTCTGTCATTTCATAGATTTCCTTCAGTTCAGAATCTAATTCTGGAGAGGTATTGTGTCCTTTTGGTGGTGTCATGCTACCCTGTTTCATCATGTCTCCTGTGTCCCTATGTTGATGTCTACACATTTGGTGTATTTGTCTCTTCATCTTTATGGAGTAGGTTTATTGTAAAAGAGTTTATGGTTTAGCTGGAATGCAGGTTATCACTTGGTTTATTGATTTTGTTTTAGATGAACCCAGGTGTATAGTCTCTGAGTGATTTCTTTTGTCTTACTCAATGTCGTCCGTGTCTATAAGTGACTTAGTGATCTAGTCTGCTGTAGTTCATAGGGATACAAGTATGGTTTTGAGATGAATAAGGGTTTCCTTAGGTTTGCATCTTTGGTTCCCAGAGTATTCAGTTTCAGTCTTCCTAGTGAATGTGATAGCCCGAGCCTCATTCTTGGTGCTGAGAGAAACAGGAGTGACTGAACCTTGTCCTACTGGTAAGCCTGAGTGATGCCAGAGCTTCTAGTACCAATTGCCATGCCTTTAGGACTGTATGATACTGATGGATCCTTCCCCTGTGGGATTCACCTTAGGTTCTGGGGGGATGGGGTGGGCTAACACCAGAAGCAGCCTATAAAAATCCACTCCCACCCCATGGATATTTGGGTAATAACAACCTTATACCATGCAACATCAGGATTATAGTAATCTGTTATAAATTCTTGGTGCCACTGGAATCTACCCAGTGGGTCTAGGGAAGAATGTACCTGCCATTCACACCTCTCTGGACTCATACCATCTAGAGTAAAATGACCTGTATATCTTGTAGTCACCCTTCCATATGTAACTGTAGGTTACATCTAAAAGGACTGGAACAGAGTTGAGTTCAAATCCCTTAGTCCTAGTCCTAGGGATGTAATATTACAAGATACAACACAGCTAGAATCTATTACACTACTTTTAATTGTTATGTAGTTGTCTGTCTGCATCTGCTACAATCTAACCTACTTGGGGGTCTCTAAAATGATACAGTTATATTATCTGTTCAGTAAATACTTCTTGAATAAATGAATGACTGCTTCAAGAATCATCATAAATTCTGCCTTCTTTCTGAAGACATCATCTATTACTCTGATCTAGATGAGTATTTTCATTATCCAAATGCCTGATAGTCACTTTTTCCAGTGTAGCACTTACCTTTACCTGTATTACATACCTGTATTACACCCAAATAAAATAAGGGTATTAATAGTTTTCTCTAAAAATGTATATACAGTAAACTTTTAAGAAAGAAAAGTCCATAAAAATGGAAATGACTTTAGTTACTTAACTTTTTATAGTCATGCAGTTTTATAAAATCTGAATAGAAAAGGCTGTGCTTAAATGTGCATCTTATAAATGTCTGTGGAATCATTAAAATGCATTTATATATTCATTCATAATAGGTGAGAAAATAGTTGTTAACTCTACAACTAATATTCAATTAATGACATTTTGTAATTAATCAAATTTTTATTTCATTCAATCTGTACATTGGTCCTCTAGGTTAGTGTCTTTTTTTTTTTTTTTTTTGACAGGCAGAGTGGACAGTGAGAGAGAGAGACAGAGAGAAAGGTCTTCCTTTGCCGTTGGTTCACCCTCCAATGGCCGCCGCGGTCGGCGCGCTGCGGCCGGCGCACCGCGCTCATCCGATGGCAGGAGCCAGGAGCCAGGTGCTTCTCCTGGTCTCCCCATGGGGTGCAGGGCCCAAGCA
>JADBBT010003796.1:0-11032 GCA_015711505.1 Sylvilagus bachmani | reverse complement strand
TAGAGCTAGGTTTAGGGTTAGGGTTAGGGCTAGGGCTAGGGCTAGGGTTAGGGTTAGGTTTAGGGCTATTGCTAGTAATAGGGCTGGAGTTAGGATTAGGTTTAGGTTTCGGTTTCAGTTTCCGGTTAGGGTTAGGTTTAGGGTTAGGACTAGATCTAGGCCTAGTATTAGTTTAGTGTTAGTTCTAGAGCTAGGGCTAGGGTTAGGGTTATGTTTAGGGCTAGGGCTAGGGCTAGGGCTAGGGCTAGGGCTAGGGTTAAGGTTAGGGCTAGGGCTAGGGTTAGGGTTAGGTATACGGTTAGGGTTAAGGCTAGTGTTAGAGTTAGGTTTAGTGTTAGGGTTAGGGCTAGGTCCAGGGTTAGGGTTAGGGTTAGGGCTAGGGCTAGGGTTATGATTAGGATTAGGGTTATTGTTAGGTTTTGAGCTAGGGCTAGGGCTAGGGCTAGGGTTAGGTTTAGTTTTAGGGCTAGGGCTAGTGTTAAGGTTAGGGTTAGGTTTAGGGTTAGGGCTATGGCTAGGGCTAGTGTTAGGGTTAGGTTTATGCCTAGGGCTAGGTCTTGGGTTAGCGTTAGGGTTAGGGTTAGTGTTATTGCTAGGGCTATGTTTACAATTAAGGGTTACGGCTAGGGCTAGGGTTAGTGTTAGGGTTAGGGCTAAGGCAAGGGTTAGGGTTAGGATTATGGCTAAGGCTATGGTTAGGGCTAGGTCTAGCGTCAGCTTTAGGGTTAGTGTTATGACTAGGGCTATGGCTAGGGTTCGGTTTAGTGTTAGGGCTAGGGCTAGAGTTAGGCTAGGGCTGGGGCTAGGGTTAGGGTTAGGGTTATGGCTAGGACGAGGGTTAGGGTTAGGGTTAGGGTTAGGGTTACGGCTAGGGCTAGGGTTAGGTTTAGGGTTAGGGCTAGGGCTAGTGTTAAGGTTAGGGTTAGTGCTAGGGCTAGTGTTAGGTTTAGGGTTAGGCCTAGGGCAAGGGCTAGGGTTAGCTTTGGGCTTGGGTTAGGGCTAGGGCTAGGTCTAGGGCTAGGTTTTGGTTAGGGTTCGATTAGGGCTCTGTTTGCGGCTAGGTTTAGGGTAATTGTTAGGTCTAGGGCTAAGGCTTGGATTAGGGTTGGGTTTGGGGTTTGGTTTGGCTTAGGTTTTGGGTTAGGTTTCGTGTTAAGGCTAGGGCTAGTGATAGGGTTAGGGTTAGGGCTAGGGCTAGGGCTAGGGGCATCGTTAGGGTTAGGGTTAGTGTTATGGCTAGGGCTAGGGCTATGGCTAGGGTTACGTTAAGGGTTATGGCTAGGGCTAGGGTTAGGTTTTGGTTTAGGGCTAGGGCTAGGGTTAGGGTTAGGGTTATGGCTAGGGCGAGGGTTAGGGTTAGGATTAGGGTTAGTGTTAGGGCTAGGCCTAGGGCTAGGGCTAGGGCTAGGGTCAGATTTAGATTTAGGGCCATGGCTCGTGTTAAGGTTAGGGTTAGGTTTAGGGTTAGGGCTAGGGCTAGGGCAAGGGCTAGGTTTAGGGTTAGTGTTAGGGTTTGGGTTAGGGTTAGGCCTAGGGTTAGGGCTATGTTTAGCTTTAGGGTTGGGGTTATAGCTAGGGCTGGGCCTAGTGCTAGGTCTAGGGCTAGGGCTAGGCTTAGGGTTAGGGTTAGGGTTAGGGCTAGGGCTAGGGCTAGGGTTTTTGATAGGGTTATGGTTATGATTAGGGTTAGGGCTTGGTCTAGGGCTAGGTCTAGGGCTAGGGTTTGGCGAGGGCTAGGCCTAGGGCTATGTAGCTTTAGGTTTAGGGTTAGGGTTAGGACTAGGGCTATGGCTAGGGTTAGGGTTAGGGTTAGGTTTAAGGCTATTGCTAGTGCTAGGGCTAGTGTTAGGATTAGGTTTAGGGTTCCGTTTCGTTTTCCAGTTAGGGGTAGGTTTAGGGTTAGGGCTAGATCTAGGCCTAGTGCTAGTTTAGTGTTAGTTCTAGAGCTAGGGCTAGGGTTAGGGTTAGGTTTAGGGCTAGGGCTAGGGCTAGGGCTAGGTCTAGGGTTAAGGTTAGGGCTACGGCTAGGGTTAGGGTTAGGTATACGGTTAGGATTAAGGCTAGGGTTATGGTTAGGTTTAGTGTTAGTTTTAGGGCTAGGGCTAGGGCTAGGGTTAGGGTTAGGGTTAGGGCTATGGTTAGGGCTAGGGCGAGCGTTAGGGTTAGGGTTAGTGTTATGGCTATTGCTAGTGTTAGGTTTAGGGTTAGAGCTAGGGCTAGGGTTAGGGTTAAGGCTAGAGCTAGGGTTACCTTTAGGGTTATGGCTTGGGTGAGGGTTAGGGTTAGGGTTAGGGTTAGGGTTAGTGTTATGGCTAGGGCTAGGGCTAGGGTCAGGGCTAGGGCTAGGGTTAGGTTGAGGTTTAGGGGTAGGGCAAGTGTTAATGTTAGGATTAGGTTTAGGGTTAGGGCTAGGGCTAGGGTTAGGGTTAGGGTTAGGCCTAGGTCAAGGGCTAGGGTTAGGGTTAGGGTTAGGGTTAGGGCTAGGGCTATGGCTAGGGTTGGGATTAGGGTTAGGTCTAGGCCTAGTGTTAAGGTTAAGTTAGGTTTAGGTTTAGGGCTAGGGCTAGGGCTATGGCTAGGGTTAGGGTTAGGGCTAGGGCTTGGGATAGGGTTATGCTTAGCTTTAGGGTTGGGGTTATAGCTAGAACTGGGGCTAGGGCTAGGTCTATGGCTAGGGCTAGGGATAGGTTTAGGGTTAGGGCTTGGTCTAGGGCTAGGTCTAGGTTTAGGTTTAGGGCTTGGTCTAGGGCTAGGGCTAGGGTTAGTGTTAGGGTTATGTTTAGGATTAGGGTTAGGGCTTGTTCTAGGGCTAGGTCTAGGGCTAGGGTTTGGCGAGGGCTAGGCCTAGGGCTATGCTTAGTTTTAGGTTTACGGTTAGGGTTAGGACTAGGGCTATGGCTAGGTTTAGGGTTAGGGTTAAAGCTATTGCTAGTGCTAGGGCTAGTGTTAGGATTAGGTTTAGGGTTCGGTTTCGGTTTCGGGTTAGGGTTAGGTTTAGGCTTAGGGCTAGATCTAGGCCTAGTGTTAGTTCTAGAGCTAGGGCTAAGGTTAGGGTTAGGTTTAGAGCTAGGGCTAGGGCTAGGGCTAGGGCTAGGGTTAAGGTTAAGGCTAGGGCTAGGGTTAGGGTTAGGTATATGGTTAGGGTTAAGTCTAGGGTTAGGGTTAGTGTTAGGGTTAGGGTTAGGGCTAGGGCTAGGGCTATGGTTAGCGTTAGGGTTAGGGCTAGGGCTACGGCTAGGGTTAGGGTTAGGGTTAGGGCTATGATTAGGGCTAGGGCTAGCGTTAGGGTTTGGGTTAGTGTTATGGCTAGGGCTAGGGCTAGGCCAGGGTTAAGTTTAGGGTTAATGCCAGGGATAGGGTTACGGTTAGGGCTAGGGCTAGGGTTAGGTTTAGGGTTATGGCTAGGGCGAGGTTTAGGGTTAGGGTTAAGGTTAGTTTTGGGTTAGTGTTATGGCTAGGGCTAGGGCTAAGGCTAGGGCTAGGGTTAAGTTTAGGTTTAGGGCTAGGGCTAGTGTTAAGGTTAGGTTTAGGTTTAGTGTTAGGGCTAGGGCTAGTGTTAGGGTTAGGGTTAGGTCTAGGGCAAGGGCTAGGGCTAGGGTTAGGGTTAGGGCTAGGGCTAGGGCTCTTGCTAGGGCTAGGGTTAGGTTTAGGTTTAGGGTAGGGCTATGGCTAGGGGCAGGGTTAGGTTTAGGGTTAAGGCCAGGGCTAGGGTTAGGATTAGGGTTAGGGCTTGGTCTAGGGCTAGGGCTACGGCTAGGGTTATGGCGAGGGCTAGGGCTAGGGCTAGGGCTATGCTTAGCTTTAGGGTTAGGGTTAGGGTTAGGGCTAGGACTAGGGCTATGTCTAGGTCTCAGGTTATGCGTAGGGTTAGGGCTATTGCTAGAGCTAGGGCTAGTGTTAGGATTAGGTTTAGGGTTCCGTTTTGGCTTAGGTTTAGGTTTAGGTTTAGGACTAAATCTAGGCCTAATGTTAGTTTAGTGTTAGTTCTAGAGCTAGGGCTACGGTTAGGGTTAGGTTTAGGGCTAGGGCTAGGGCTAGGCCTAGGGGTAGGGTTAAGGTTATGGCTAGGGCTAGGGTTAGGGTTAGGTATACGGTTAGGGTTAAGGCTAGGGTTAGGGTTAGGCTTAGGGTTAGGCTTAGGGCTAGGGCTAGGGCTAGGTTTAGGGTTAGGCTTAGGGCTAGTTCTAGGGCTAGCGTTAGGGTTAGGGTTAGGACTAGTTTTAGGGCTAGGGCTAGGGATATGGGTAGGGCTAGCATTAGGGTTAGGGCTAGGCCTAGTGTTAAGGTTATGGTTAGGGCTAGGGTTAGGGTTAGGGTTTAGTGCGAGGGTTAGGGTTAGGGTTATGGTTAGGGTTAGGGTTAGGGATAGGGCTACGGCTAGGTCTAGGGCTAGGGCTAGGGTTAGGTTTAGGTTTAGGGCTAGCTCGAGTGTTAAGTTTGGGGTTAGGTTTAGGGTTAGGGCTAGGGCTAGGGTTAGGGTTAGGTCTAGGGCAAGGGCAAGGGTTAGGGTTAGGGTTAGGTTTAGGGTTAGGGCTAGGGCTAGGGCTAGTGCTAGGTTTAGGGTTAGGGCTAGGCCTAGTGTCAAGGTTAGGGTTAGGTTTTTGTTAGGGCTAGGGCTAGGGTTAGGGTTAGTTTAGGGTTAGGCCTAGGGCAAGGTCTATTGTTAGGGTTAGGTTTAGGGCTTTGCTAGTACTAGGGCTAGTTTTAGGATTAGGTTTAGTGTTCGGTTTTGGTTTTGGGTTAGGGTTAGGTTTAGGGTTAGGGCTAGATCTAGGCCTAGTGTTAGTTTAGTGTTATTTCTAGAGCTAGGGCTAGGGCTAGGGTTAGGGTTAGGTTTAGGGCTAGGGCTAGGGCTAGGGCTAGGGCTAGGGTTAAGGTTAGTGCTAGGGCTAGGGTTAGGGTTAGGGTTAGGACCAGGGAATGGGCTAGTGTTAGGGTTAGTGTTAGTTTTAGGGCTAGGGCTAGGGCTAGGGTTAGGGTTATGGTTAGATTAGGGGTAGGTTTAGGGCTAGGTTTAGGGTAATTGTTAGGGCTAGGGCTAGGGCTAAGTCTAGGATTAGGTTTGGGTTTGGGGTTTGTTTGGGGTTAGGTTTTGGGTTATGGTTAGGGTTAAGGATAGGGCTAGTGCTATGGTTAGGGTTAGGGTTAGGGCTAAGGCTAGGGTAATGGTTAGGTTTAAGTAATGGCTAGGGCTAGGGTTAGAGTGAGGGTTAGGTTTAGGTTTAGCTCTAGGGTTAGTTTTAGAGTTAGGGTTAGGGTTAGGGCTAGGGTTAGGGCTAGGTTTAGGGTTATTGTTAGGTTTTGGGTTAGATTTGGTTTAGGGTTACAGCTAGTGCTAGGGCTAGTGTTAAGTTCAGGGCTAGAGCTAGGGTTAGGGTTAGGTATATGGTTAGGGTTAATGTTAGGGTTAGGGTTAGGTTTAGGTTTAGGGTTAGGGCTAGGGCTAGGGCTAGGACTAGGTTTAGGGTTAGGGTTAGGGCTAGTGCTAGGGCTAGGTTTAGGGTTAGGGTTAGGGCTAGGGCTAGGGTTAGGTTTAGATTTATGGCTAGAGCGTTGGTTAGGGTTAGGGTTAGTGTTAGGGCTAAGGCTAGGGCTAGAGCTAGGGCTAGTGTTAGGTTTAGGTTTAGGGCTAGGGCTAGTGTTAAGGTTAGGTTTAGTTTTGGGTTAGGGCTGGGGCTAGGGTTAGGGTTAGGGTTAGGGTTAGGTCTTGGGCAAGGGCTAATATTAGGGATATGGCTAGGGTTAGTTTTAGGGCTAGGGCTAGGGCTAGGGCTAGGGTTAGGATTAGGGTTAGGGTTAGGGCTAGTATTAAGGTTAGGTTTAGGTTTAGGGTTAGGGCTAGGGCTAGGGTTAGGGTTTGGGTTAGGTCTAGGGCTAGGGCTATGCTTAGCTTTAGGGTTAGGGTTAGGCTTAGGGCTAGGGCTAGGGCTAGGGTTGGACTAGGTTTAGGGTTAGTGTTAGGCCTTGGTCTAGGACTAGGGCTAGGTTTAGTGTTAGGGTTATGGTTAGGATTAGGTTTGGGGCTTGGTCTAGGGCTAGAGCTAGGGCTAGGTTTAGGGCTAGGGCTTGGGCTAGGGCTAGTGCTATGCTTAGCTTTAGGGTTAGGGTTAAGTTTAGTGCTAGGGCTAGGGCTAGGGCTAGGGTTAGGGTTAGGCTTAGGTTTAGGGCTAGGGTTAGGGTTAGGGTTGGGGTTAGGGTTACAGTTAGGGTTAGGGCTAGGGCTAGGGCTCGGGCTAGGGCTATGGTTAGTTTTCGGGCTAGGGTTATGGTTAGGTTTAAGGTTATGGCTAGGGATAAGGTTAGGGCTAGAGTTAGGGTTAGGTTTAGGTCTAGGACTAGGGTTAGGTTTAGAGTTAGTATTAGTGTTAGGGCTAGTCTAGGGCTAGGTTTAGGGTTAATGTTAGTGTTAGGGGTAGGGCTAGTGCTAGGGCTAGGGTTAGAGTTTAATTTATGGCCAGGGTTGAGGGTTATTGTTAGGGTTAGGGTTAGTGTTAGGGCTAGGTCTCTTGCTAGGGCTAGTGTTAGGTTTAGGTTTAAGGCTAGGGCTAGTGTTAACGTTAGGTTTAGGTTTAGTGTTAGGGCTTGGGCTAGAGTTAGTGTTAGGGTTATGTCTAAGGCAAGGGCTAGGGTTAGGGTTAGGGTTAGGTTTAGGGTTAGGGCTAGTACTAGGGCTAGGGCTAGGGTCAGGGTTAGGGTTAGGGCTAGGGGTATGCTTAGCTTTAGGGTTAGGGTTAGGGCTAGGGCTAGGGCTCGGGCTAGGGTTAGGGTTACGTTTAGGCCTTGGTCTATGGCTAGGGCTAGGGTTAGCGTTAGGGTTATGATTAGGATTAGGGTTAGGGCTTGGTCTAGGTTTAGGGCTAGGGCTAGGTTCAGGACTAGGGCTGGGGCTAGGGCTAGGGCTATGCTTAGCTTTAGGGTTAGGGTTAGGGCTTTTGCTAGTGCTGGGCTAGTGTTAGGAGTAGGTTTATGGTTCGGTTTCGGTTTCGGGTTAGGGTTAGGTTTAGGGTTAGGGCTAGATCTAGTCCTAGTGTTAGTTTAGTGTTAGTTCTAGAGCTAGGGCTAGGCTTAGGGTTAGTGTTAGGGCTAGGGCTAGGACTAGGTCTAGGCCTAGGGTTAGGGTTATGGCTAGTGCTAGGGCTAGGGCCAGCGTTAGGGTTAGGTTTAGGTTTAGTCTAGGGCTAGTGTTAAGGTTAGGGTTAAGTTTAGGGTTAGGGCTAGGGCTAGGGTTATGTTTAGGGTTAGGGCCCGGGCTAGGGTTAGGGTTATGGTTAGGGTTATGGCTAGGGCTAGGGTTAAGTTTAAGGTTAGGTTTAGGGTCAGTGTTAGGGCTACAGCTAGGGCTAGAGCTAGGTTAGGGTTAGTTTTAGGTTTAGGCTAGGGCTAGTGTTAAGTTTAGAGTTAGGTTTAGGGTTAGCGCTAGGTCCAGGGCTAGGGTTAAGGTTAGAGTTAGGGCTATTGCTAGTGCTAGGGCTAGTGTTAGGATTAGGTTTAGGGTTTGGTTTCGGTTTCGGGTTAGGGTTAGTTTTAGGGTTAGGGCTAGACCTAGGCCTAGTGTTACTTTAGTGTTAGTTCTAGAGCTAGGGCTATGGTTAGGGTTAGGTTTAGGGCTTGGGCTAGGGCTAGGGTTTGGTTTAGGGTTAAGGTTAGGGCTAGGGCTAGGGTTAGGGTTAGGTATATGGTTAATGTTAAAGCTAGGGTTAGGGTTAGATTTAGGCTGTTTATAAGCTGATATTCATTTAACCCCAAAAGAACCATGTATTTCAGGTTAAATTCAGTCCTATCTGGACAAATTCCTGTGGAATACTTGTGCAAAGGACCCAGAAAAGCAGAGTCAAACTGGTTTTGGAGTAAAGCAAAGTCTTTGAATTGGGCAAGTGGGTTCACTGTCATGTTTACAAACACAAATGTCATTTTTAACCTGGTTTCCCTAGCATACAACTCAGAAAACTCGAATGTGTACCTGATGTGTCTCCATGTGAATCGAATTTGGGTTTGCAAACAGAAAAAAATAAAAAGTTACATGCCAGAATCCATTCCAAACTCTAAAGTTCATAGATAATATCCAGAAAACAGAAACAAACACAGAGGCTGGAGCAAGAGCTAGGATTCAGTTAGGCAGAACAGAACCGCGTATTTCAGGTTAGTGCAGAACTATCTGGACAAACTCCTGTGGAATTCTTCTGCAAAGGACCCAGAAAAGAATATTGAAACTGGTTTTGGAGAAAAGCAAAGTCTTTTTCTTGGGCAAGTGGATTCAATGTCATGTTTACTAACACAAATATCATTTTTAACCTAGTTTCTGTAGCATTCCCTTCAGAAAACTCGAATGTGTACCTCTTGTGTCTCCATGTGGAACCAATTAGCGTTTACCAACAAAAAAACAAAATGTAACATGCTAAAATTCATTCAAAACTCTACAGTTCATAGATAATATCCAGAAAACACTAACAAACACACAGACTGTTTTAAAAGCTGTTATTCATTTAGCCACAACAGAAACGGATATTTCTGGTTTAATCCAGACCTATCTGTACAAACTCGTGTGGAATTCCTGTGCAAAGGACCCAGAAAAGAATACTGAAACTGGTTTTGGAGAAAAGCAAACTCTTTTTCGTGGGCAAGTGGATTCAATGTCATGTTAGCAAACACAAATATCGTTTTTAACCTGGTTTCTGTAGCATTCTACTCAGAAAACTCGAATGTGCATCTGTTGTGCCTCCATGTGGAACCAATGAGCGTTTGCCAACAAAAAAACAAAAAGTAACATGCTAAAATTCATTCCAAACTCTAAAGTTCATGGATAATGTCCAGAAAACTCTGCAAACACACAGGGTCTTTTAAAAGCTGATATTCATTTAGCCGCAGCAGAAACGGATATTTCTGGTTTGATCCAGACCTATCTGGACAAACTCGTATGGAATCTGAGTGCAAAGGACCCAGAAAAGCAGAGCCAAACTGGTTTTGAGAAAAGCAAAGTCTTTTACTTGCGCAAGTGGATTCAATGTCATGTTAGCAAACACAAATATCATTTTTAACCTGGTTTCTGTAGCATTCTACTCAGAAAACTCAAATGTGTACCTTTTGTGTCTCCATGTGTTACCAATTATTTTGGCAACAAAAATACAAAGTGTTACGTGTCGGAATTCATTCCAAACTCTAACGTTCCTGGAAAGTGTCAGAAAACAGAAACAAACACAGAGGCTGTAGCAAGAGCTGGGATTGAGTTAGGCGGAAAAGAACCAGATATTTGTGGTTAGACCCAAACCTATTGGACAATTCCTGTGAAATTCGTTTGCAAAGGACCCAGAAAAGAATATTGAAACTGGTTTTGAAGAAAAGCAGGTTTTTTTCTTGAGCAGGTGGATTCAATGTCATGTTTACAGTTGCAAATATAATATGTAACCTGTTTTCTGCAGCATTCTGCTTAGAAAACACTGATGTGTACCTGTTGTGTCTCCATGTGCAACCATTTAGCGTAAGCCAGCAAAAAAACAAAGTGTTACATGGCAGAATTCATTCCAAAATCTAAAGTTCATAGATAATATCCAGAAAACACTAACAAACACAAGGCTGTTTTAAAAGCTGATATTCATTTAGCCACAACAGAACCATATATTTCTGGTTAGATCCAGACCTATCTGGACAAACTCATGTGGAATTCATGTGCAAAGGACCCAGAAAAGCAGAGTCAAAGTGGTTATGGAGAAAAGCAAAGTCTTTTTGGTGGACAAGTGGATTCAATGTCATGTGTACAAACACAAATGTCATTTTTAACCTGGTTTCTGTAGCATTCTACTGAGAAAACACTTACATGTGCCTGTTGTGTCTTCATGGGGAACGAATTAACGTTTCAGACAAAAAAATCAAATGTTACAAACTAAAATTCATTCAAAACTCTAAAGTTCATAAATAATATGCAGAAAACACTAACAAAACCACAGGCTCTTTTAACAGCTGATATTCATTTAGCCGCAATACAACCGGATATTTCTGGTTAGACCCAGACCTATCTAGACAACCTGTGTGGAATTCATGTGCAAAGCACCCAGAAAAGCAGAGTCAAACTGGCATTGGAGAAAAGCAAAGTCTTTTTCATGGGCAAGTGGATTCAATGTCATGTTAGCAAACACAAATATCATTTTTAACCTGGTTTCTGTAGCATTCTACTCTGAAAACACTTATGTGTACCTGTTGTGTCTCCATGTGAATCCAATATGTGTTTGCCAACAGGAAAACAAAAAGTTACATGCCAGAATTCAATCCAAACTATAAAGTTCGTAGACAATATCCAGAAAACAGAAACAAACACAGAGGCTGTAGCAAGAGCTGGGATTGAGTTAGGCAGAATAGAACCGGATATTTCTGGTTAGTGCAGACCTAGATGGACAAACTCGTGTGGAATTCGTGTGCAAAGGACCCAGAAAAGAATATTGAAACTGGTTTTGGAGAAAAGCAAAGTGTTTTTCTTTGGCAAGTGGATTCAATGTCATGTTAGAAACACAAAATCATTTCTAACTGGTTTCTGTATCAATCTACTCAGAAAACTCGAATGTGCACATGCTGTGTCTCCATGTGATACCATTTAGCCTTTGCCAACAAAAAACAAAATGTAACATGCTAAAATTCATTCCAAACTCTAAAGTTCATAGATAATATCCAGAAAACACTAACAAACACACAGGCTGTTTTGAAAGCTGATATTCATTTACCGCAACACAACCGGATATTTCTGGTTTGATCCAGACCTATCTGAAAAACTCATGTGGAATTCGTGTGTAAAGGACCCAGAAAAGCAGAGTCAAACTGGTTTTGGAGAAAAGCAAAGTCTTTTTTGTGGGCAAGTGGATTCAATGTCATGTTTACAGTAGCAAATATCATTTTTAACCTAGTTTCTGTAGCATTCTACTCAGAAAACTCTTATATGTACCTGTTGTGTCTCCATGTGAATCCAATTAGCGTTTTCCAACAGAAAAACAAAATGTTACATGCTAAAATTCATTACAAACTCTAAGGTTCATAGATAATATCCAGA
>JADBBT010003795.1:0-11032 GCA_015711505.1 Sylvilagus bachmani | reverse complement strand
GACACTAGTCTTGTTTGTGTCATCCCTTTGACTCTTAGACCTATCAGTGTGATCAATTGTGTACTGAAATTAATCACTTGGATTAGTGAGATGGCCTTGGTACTTGCCACCTTGATGGGATTGTATTAGAATTCCCTGGCACGTTTCTAACTCCATCATTTGGGGCACAACTGATTGAGCATGTCCCAGATTGTACATCTCCTCCCTCTCTTATTCCCACTCTTATATTTCACAGGGATCACTTTTCAGTTAAAATTTAAACACCTAAAAATCTTGGTGTTAAATTGAAAATTGCATAAATAATTAATCAATTCTTTAAAAAAAAATCATGTAGGATCTCTGTCCTTAATGTGCTGTACATTGTGAATTAATACTATAACTAGTACTCCAACAGTATTTTCACTTTGTGTCTCTATGTGAGGGCAAACTGTTGAAATCTTTACGTAATATGTACTAAACTGATCTTCTGTGTATAAAGAGAATTGACATGTGAGTGAGTATGTAGCCCCAGATACTGTTGGAAGACTAATGCTATGAGGAAAGCTGATTTAGAATCCAAACTGATAGAAGAAGACAGGCAGAGCTGAGATGACATCAGAGAAATGGAACTATTTTGCTTTTTTAAGTCATCTTGGTTCAGGTTTTCTGTGCTTGCAATCTGAAATGGCCTAGTGATCATATCATTTAAAGGGTGGTCCTATATCACCAGGAGAAAATGATAGGAAGGAATCATGGCTGGGACATGGCAAGGACCTAAAGCCATCTTTTCCAAAGACTGCTAAGTCCAGGAGAGATATTAAGACTACATAGTTGATGCTACAGCACACTTTAATACTGAATAGTTAAAACTCTTTTAAAAGGTAAGTATAACCCCTAAGAGAAATTCAAGTATATCAGATGAGGTTTCAAGATTTTGCTGATTATCTAGCCTAAAATATTTCTACTTACCAAAATGTCCAGGGCTATATTTCGAAACCTATGGACATAATAACTATAAGCTTTATTTGTGAAACTCAAAATAGGCCCAAAATTTCCTTGTCTGGTTTTGGTTCAAAACACTAACCCAATCTGGGTGTGCATTCATGATTTATAAACCACAAAGGGGAAATCTGGGCCAAGTTTCAGGTGAAACTTCTTTTTCCCCCTGGTTTCAAGTCAGGCAAAAATGTTTCAAGTCCATTAAAAGTTATTGATGTCAGCTGACAGGAATTTAGATATAAGATTTTCCAATTCTGTGGTCTAGGCATCAAGTGTCATAGACAGAGTTCCATTTGGTGGCCATGATTCTTGGCTGGCTGCTTAGTTTCTGTTTGTAAACTAAACTTTAAGGTACAAATTAGAGCTGGTAACTCATTCAAAGGTAAGTAAGTTTAAGGCAAAAGGATCTCAAGATCAGATTATCAAAGCCGGATTTCAGGGTGCTCATTTCAGGTAGTTTAAACACCATCATTATTCAGTTTGTAGACTTCTTATTTGGTTTATTAAGAAATGAAAATGGCCTAACTCTCTTATTTAGGTTATTACAAGTAGATTTCTATACTTTTCAAAGTGCAATAAATAAGTCTCAAATAGCATATCTTTCCTTTTTTAAGCTTTATTTACTTATTTATTTATTTGGATGGCAGAGTTACAGAGAGAGGGGGGCAGAGACAGAGAGAGAGGTCTTTTCTATCCTCTGGTTCTCTCCCCAAATAGCCCCAACAGCCAGAGTGGGGTCTGACCAAAGCCAGGAGCTCCATCAGAGTTTCTCTTATAGGTGCAGGGGCCTAGGATCTTGGGCCATCCTTTGCTGATTTCCCAGGCACAGTAGCAGGGAGCTGGATCAGAAGTGGAACAACCAGGACATGAACCAGGGCCCATATGGGTTTAACTCACTATACCACATATAGCATATTTTTCAGAAGCTCACAAATGCCTTTAACATCTCCGAAGTGAAATTATTCTTTCATTAACAGATTATTCATAGTCCTAAAAAGACAGGATTCCATGCAGATCTGTAGAACAGAGAGGAAAACATATTTATCGCAGATTGTAAAAGCTAAGAGGAGTAAGTCATAAAGGAAGAGACTGTGTCACGGATGAATGGCTCCGATTCCTAATACAAAAGAGAGTTGTTTCTCCTTGGTCCAAAAGAGTAAGTTGGCCTGAAGAATATGTACCTACCTATATGAGCAAACTGAACCAACAAATACATGTGATGTGTGTCTTAACACACATCAGACATGGGGCAACTTCTTTCCAAAATGATTCCCAAAATCATAGTCCATGATGAACTTTTGGAGACCTTGCTTAAAATGCCAACTCCTGTGATAGCAGCATTAGACTTTGAGTCAGTCAGCTCAGGGTAGAGCCCAATCAGCCACACTTTAAATAGCTTCTTGGGTGATTTTGATACCAAGGGCTGGGTCTCTCTTTGAGAAACATTGCTTGAGACATGGATAGCTCCAGCCTAAGTTTTTATTATGGAATAGGAAAAGCCATGTCACCTGTCACCATCCTGTCTTGAATTCTATCACTCTAGTGACCCCCTTTTTATGAGTCTTAGTCTCCGAAGAATAAAGGCAGACAAATCTGGATTTGAAGAGTTGGCTCAATCGGGCTCCAGCTACATGATCTAACAGAAGTTACTTCAGAGATGGTCAAAGGATCTGAACAGACATTTCTCAAGAGAAGACCTACAAGTGACCTGCAAATAGAGGAAAAAATTCTCATTATCAATAGCCACTGGGGAAATGCAAATGAAAATTGCAGTGAGGCATCATCTCACTCCAGTTATGATAGTTATTATCAAGAAGACATAACAATAATAAATGCTGATGATGATGTGGAGAAAAGGAAATCTTTATATTCCTACGATGCTGGTAGGAATATAAATTAGTTCAACCATTGTGGATGACAGTGTGGAAGTTCCTCAAAAGAAACTAAAAGTGGATCTACCATATGACTCAAGCATTCCACTTCTGGGTATATATATCTGAAGGAAATGAAATCAGCATATCATAAAAATACCTGTAGTCTCATATTCATTGCAGCACTATTCATAATAGCCCACATATGGAATCGAGTGCCCACCGATGGGTGAGTGGATAAAGAAAAAGTGGTCTATATACATGATGGAATATTATTCAACCACAAAAGAGAATGAAATTCTGACCCTTGTAGCAAAATGGATGGAAGTGGAGGTCTTATGTGAAGGCAGGCACAAAAAGAAAAATACCATATGTCCTCTCTTAGATGTGGGAGTTTTAAAAAGTCAAGCTTAACAGTCAGATATATTCAGATCTATTCTTCCACAGTACAGTAGGGCATATGTAGTTTATATATGTACATATGATAATGAATGATATGAATGCTATGACCAGTTTATAATGTACACATGTATTAAAATGTACTGTGGCACAGAGCCATAGTTTGCACTCTGGCATCCCAAATAAAAGCACCTGCTGGATCCTGGTTATTCTGTTTCAGATCCAGCTTCCTTTTAATGTGCCTGGATGGTAGTGGAAGATGGTCCAGGTACTTGGATTCCTATTACACATTGAAGAGACCAGAAAGTGAGCAGATACAGGCTCAACCTTGGACTCAGCCTCCAGAAATGTGAGCCAACAAACCTCTCTCCTTTATGCATTACCCAATCTCAGGTATTCTGTTAGAGATACAGAGAAAGTGGCTAAGACATTAAACATTTTTTTAAAGATAGAGACGAGTATCTTCAAACACAGTCTTTCAAGGCAGTCCAACAATGAAACAGACCATCATGAAGCACCTTTGATAAAAGCAGGGATCTCAGGCCTGAACTAGACCCTCAGATTGGCCATTACTTTCTGAGTAGATCCTTGAAGGGATAGCTAAATGAACCTGAACACATTTGAAATCCAATATCTTAGATGAAATTGTTCAGTGGTCCTCAGATACCATTGGAAACTAAATTAAAATGTTTGGGGATAAAGACACATGTGAAAACTTTTTTTCTATAAAAGATATTTTGGACTTAGAGGTCGTATATCAAACCCTATATATTTTAAGGTTTAATGTGCCTTTACAATCAAAATTTCTACAATCTATCCTATTCAAATAGCCATCATGACTTTCAGTCTTTGAAAGCCCTAAACCCTTTGTTGAAAGATAAACTTAGGCAAGTTAAAATTTTAGACTTTCCTTGAGCAGACAGCAATTCATGAAGCATAAATTATTTGGGCTCCACTGAGGTTGCACAAAGGGAAAACTTTTATAAGGTGTTCACAGAGGAAGAAAAAGAAAACATTTTGTCATCAGTGACAGCCAGCTTGCTTTAGTTCCTTTTTGCCAATGGAGTAATGAATTATGGTTCAGAGAGACAAAAGTAGGGATAATGAAGCAAGAGTTTATTGAAGTACATTCCAAAGGAGGAATACAACAGTCAAGAGAGCATGTGGCCCCCTTTCTTCCCGGTTTGGGACTTATCCCTAACGCGTGAAAAGCATTGACCAGTGATGTGGTCCTGAAGCTCATGATTGGCATTTGTGATTGACAGCTGAGAGTTGCATACTTTAGGCTTTCTGCATATGTGGCCATAGTCTAGACTTCTCCAGTTTGCCTGAACTCTCATTTTATCAGGATACTTTAACCACAAGTTAAGCTGCAGAATGGGCAGGCTAGGGTGGTTCCCAGCAGAGAAAAGGGGCTTAGAAGCCACTCCTGGAGGAGGGTCTTACGGTCCTTCCCCTGCCACTCATTTAATTATCTGCCTGACAATTTGGTTAGTTGAAGTGGAAAGTCCCCAGTTAGAGGCTAGTTGCTTGTTTCTGATGAGTAAGGTAATGTCTCATTTTACCCTTTACATTGATTTGTTCACCCAGGAACCTGAGGCAATGGAGTCCCCTCACTTTAATGGCCTCCCAATTAATCTTTTTTTTTTTTTTTTTTTTGACCAGTAGAGTTATAGACAGTGAGTGAGAGAGAGAGAGACAGAGAGAAAGGTTTTCCTTTTCTGTTGGTTCACCCCCTAATGGCCGCTGTGGCCTGTGCACCGTGCTGATCTGAAGCCAGGAATCAGGTGCTTCTCCTGGTCTCCCATGCGGGTGCAGGGCCCAAGGACTTGGGCCATCCTCCACTGCCCTCCCGGGCCACAGCAGAGAGCTGGACTGGAAGAGGGGCAACCAGGACTAGAACCTGGCACCCATATGCGCCGCAGGCGGAGAATTAACCAAGTGAGCCACAGCACTGGCCCCCCTCCCAATTCATCTTTTTTTTTTCCCTATACTTTTCCATCATTTATCACTACTGCATTACTCCCCACCCTGTGGCCTCTAGGACATACAAAAGTGAAAGTCCCACCAGATGCAAGGTGCAAGACGCCTTCTCAAATGTGCAGGATAGTCTACCAGTCCATGATCTGTTCCCAGTGACGCAGAACTGATTGGGGAAGGAGTGGGGAGGTGGAAAGTGCTGCATTTTTTTTCAGTTCCTGCTCTTTGATCAACTAATGGTATGATCAAGGGCAGGTATATTAATGTATGCAAGTTAGTGGGTTTCTATTCTTTAAAAGAGAGATAGCAAATAAAACCTTTTAAATCCAAGAATGAGGAGCAGGAGGTGCCCAATCAATGCTACTTTCTCCTTTTCATTCTTTGGTTTGCAATTGTATAACACAATATTTCCCATCTGGGAGTTTAAAGGGATGGGGGTAGGGGAGGATGAGGAAGCACTGTGCCGCTATTTGTAAACTATGTACGCCTACTGTTTTCCCATGAATCCATCCAGATGCTGCTGCCAAAAGAAATTACAGATTCATTTACAGATTTACCAGATTCAAGGTAGCCCTTGTGAAAAAATCTATGTATCATAAAATTCATTTCTACTCATGGTGGATACTAAGAGGCCCTTCGATTTCCAAAGAGTGGGAACAGCTTTGGGATTCATAAGGCTGGAAACAAAAGTGCAGCCACCATGAGCTGCCCCTCACTATAAATCATGTTGCCTTCAGAATCCCAGCCGGCAGCTGCCTTTCCCATCTCTCATTATTGGTTATCAGCGGGTAGACAAGGACAATAGCTTTGCTTTTCTTCACTTTGCCTGTGGTGTTTCCTGGCTTCCTGCCCCGACTCCCATTCCCTGTCCAGATCCCTCAGGGGGTTGGGTGTCTGAGATGTCTCAGGGTTAGAGTCAGGCAGGTGGACCACTGAGTCACAGGCTCGGTGGTGGCGCTGGCCACAGACTCCAGGGAGACAGCCCCGTGGCTGCCTCAGATTGCTAATGAGCTTTCTGGTGGCCGCGCCTTCTCATCAGCCCCATTTGTTTTTACAGGCTGCCCTTTGTTGACTTGAGGCTTGTTTTCCTGGCCTCAGAGGCCCTCCCAAGTTTTTCCTCACTAGGTCTGGCTGTCGCCTTTTCTTTTGAGACTGTGTGGGAGCTAAATTTAAACTTGATTAACAACATTTAGTCCAAGGAGGGTCAGGATACTATTTTCATGTTAAATGCTGCTCTTTCTGGTTCCCTTTTGTTTTGTTTTAAGACACAATAGGCCCTCACAATGAGAGGCCTTCTGATTTTGTTGCTATGGTGTGAGACCCAAAAAGAAGCAAAATATGTTGGCTTGTTTGATTCTGATCAGTGGAGAGAAGAGCAGTGCTAACACCTTCTTTGTGGAATATAATGTACTAATAGCAGCTATATTTGCAAAACATGGCAATTACTTTCAATAATGATAGTTTTACTTCTGAATAACTTCAGCTTAATATTTGGGGTACAGAGCCCTAGGTTATGTCAAGCCCCCTTCTGTACCCAGTCCCTGCACCTTTCTAGCATTTTTCAGGATGTGATTAAGCCATTATTTATTCATCAAAGCTTTTTCTACTTGACTGTAAGCTCCATGAGTGGAGGCACAGTGTCTCTTCTTCCTGGCCAGACCACGTATGAGAATAGAACTCTGACCATTGACCTCTGTCACATCCACTTTCAGAAACCAAATCATAACCTCTTGGGCTAGAATGGCCAGCAGAATGGTCTGAACTCGGTCAATGGCAGGTGCCTTTGAAAGGCCAGCACAAAACACCGAACACCAGAGTTAAAGGAAAGGGTTATTTTGGGGCGGGGGAAACGTGACAGGCTGGAGGAAGAGAGTGGAAGAGGGCCTGTGTGGAAAAGCAGGCTTTGTTATAGCTTTGCAGGGAAGAGGGAGTGGGAACAGCGAATCCCATTAGAGTGGGGGTGGAGGTGCCACTAATGGTTGGCCCATTTGGTCACCTGATTCCTAGTAAGCCAGGCTGAGCTTAGGACCGAAGTTTATTACACAAGATGGCGACTGAGCCAGAGACTAAGATGGCATCCAGGGCTTGAGATGGGGCCTCAGATAAGATGGCACCATTTCACTAACAACCTTCCCTAATTTTCCTCCACTTTCAACTCAGAAGTGACTAGAAAAAGCAAAATATGTTCCCCAAGCCAATCACATAGGTGCCTCATTCCCATGTGGCTTACTTCATGTCCCATAAGGCTTCCTCATGCCAACTGCTTCTCATCAGAGCACAGTTGAGGCCTTTATTTTTTTCACTAGAATGTTTTGCCACTCTCCTGCCTATGAGAACTTACCAAATGCAAGTGATGGTAGTTGACTCTCTTACTATATAAAGGTTTTTTTTGGTTTTTTTTTGTTTTTGACAGGCAGAGTGGACAGTGAGAGAGAGAGACAGAGAGGAAGTCTTCCTTTGCTGTTGGTTCACCCTCCAATGGCAGCCACGGCTGGCATGCTGTGGCCGGCGCACCACACTGATCCAAAGCCAAGAGCCAGGTGCTTCTCCTGGTCTCCCATGGGGTGTAGGGCCCAAGCACTTGGGCCATCCTCCACTGCACTCCCTGAGCCCCGACCTGGATTAAAACCCGGTGTGCCAGCGCCGCAAGGTGGAGGATTAGCCTAGTGAGCCGCAGCGCTGGCCATTACTATAAACTGATAAGTAGCCTCTAGTCTCAATTGCATTCCACACCACACTATCTCTTAGGATAGTGTCTAGCATTTTACAGTAAACATTCAGGAGAGCGAGATTGAATGAATGAATTAAAACACATCAATCCATTTCTAAAATAGAAACAGGAAATGAAGGAAACAAGAGGATTTGGATTTTTACTTCATATCTTTAATGATCTGATTTGCCATGGAAAAGTCATGCAGTATGTCTGACTACTATTTTTCTCAAGCTGTAAATCAATAAATTTGGATTAGATGATTCTCATGTTTCAACTATTCCCTTGTACCCATATTTCAAAGTATCACTCATAAAACTCCCTACATCATGAGCTCAGGGTTGAGCTTAATGAGGAAATGTACTGAGTTTTTTTTTTTAATCCACTTCCACTGAATAATGGAAAGAAAGAATAACTTTTAGGAAACTTATGATTTGATGAGCCATGATATGTGCAAAGTAACTAGAAAGATAATTTTTATGGTTCACTTAGCTATTTGCTAAAGATACGGGGGGAAGAATCAGGTTTTCACGCTGGAAACACCTGATGATAAACTCTCTGACCTTCTGTCTTCCCTCCATTTATTCACTCGGCTATGATGCAACCCTTTCACTTTCAAAGTGATGTGGACATCAGGGTAATTTTACTCCAGGCTCTTGCCTTGCACATAGACAAGTGTTCTAAGTGCAGACACATATCACGTGCAAAAAAAGTGGAACAAATTTTATTCAAAAGGTAAGAAAGTGAACACACATACAGGCATGAGTGTGACTTGCCTCATACAGAGAAATACCTGTCATGAGCTGGAGGTAGGTCAGAAGACTGCCCAAAGTGAGAAGGGGTGGGGAGGGGATATAGAGAGGGTACCTGCTCAGCACCTCCAGCTGTGACCTATGGCAGAAGAGAGGGAGAAAGAAACAGAGAGAGTCTCTCCCATTTGTTGGCCTCCTTCATGAGGTTGGGGGCGGTGCTGCCTTTCCTGAAGCCGGCTGGGAATTATGTGGCACCTCTACAAGTTCCACATGGAACTCGACATCCATATTTTCATGGCGTCTGCCCCTTTGGTCTTGGATGAAGCAAATGCATCCTGGGAAAGGGGGTATTTTGATTGGCAAGTAGGAAGATAGAATTGGGTGGGGGCTTGCCACCTTCAGTTCAGTAGACCTATCTAGTTGCCTATCTATCCCACATCAAAAGCCTACATAACCTTCTACATTCTAGATTCACTCTTTCATGTTTATTCTTATTTCTGAATATCTTCTCTCTAAATCACATAGAACACTTATGGTTCACAGTGTTTTCAACTGGATTATAAATTGCTTGAGGAGGGGGGAGATTGTATACTTTGATCTTTGTATATTTCACTTAATGCTTAGCAAAAGTGTAAAAGAGAGTATCATTAGATGAGCAAGTACATTCTACAAGATTACATGAGTATCATTACTGTGCCTGATTTCTGGTCTACTTATGCTTGAATATCACTTTACCCTGCACATTAAAATTACTAAATGTGTTGTGTGTTCATTGACAAATCTAACTCAAATACCTAAAACAGCAACAAATATAGACTGGAGAACAAAATACAGATAAGTTATAATTTCAAGTTCAGTTGAGATTTTTTTAGTTAGTCATAGCATTTTAAAAAAAAGTTTTCCTAGAGCTTTTAACTTATTGGTTTATGCCCATTTTCATATTAACAGTACTTTGTCGAGGCTGGCACTGTGTGTAGCAGGTAAAACAGCTGCCTCCAGTGCCAGCATCTCATTTGGGTGCTGATTCAAGTCCCAGCTACTCTAGTTCCCATCTAGCTCCCTGCTAATGCATCTGGGAAAGCAGCAGAAGATGGCCCTGGTCCTTAGGCCTCTGAACCCATGTGGAAGAAGCTCCTGGCTCCTGGCTCCTGGCTTTGGACCTGCCAACTCCAGCCACTGGGACCATTTGGGGAGGAACCAGTGAATGGAAGATCTCTCTCTCTCTCTCTTTCTCTGTAACTCTGCCTTTCAAATAAATAAATAAACTTTTTTTGTTGTTTTTTTTTTTTTTTGACGGCAGAGTGGACAGTGAGAGAGAAAGACAGAAAGGTCTTCCTTTGCCGTTGATTCACCCTCCAATGGCTGCCCCAGCCAGCATGCTGCGGCCGGCGCACCGCGCTCATCTGATGGCAGGAGCCAGGTGCTAGGTGCTTTTTCCTGATCTCCCATGGGGTGCAGGGCGAAAGCACTTGGGCCATCCTCCACTCCACTCCCGGGCCACAGCAGAGGGCTGGCCTGGAAGAGGGGCAACCGGGACAGAATCCGGCGCCCCGGCCAGGACTAGAACCCAGTGTGCCGGCGCCGCAAGGCGGAGGATTAGCCTGTTGAGCCACGGTGCCGGCCAAATAAATAAACTTTTTAAAAAACCAAAGCAATATGTGTCTTTATGTACTGGGTAAATAAAACATTTTAAATCATTTTAAAAACTGCTAGACCAAAACCAGAAATTTGCAAATCAGGGCAATTTGACTGAATAGATACTAGAAAACATTGCTGCCTCTTATTAATTTTTTTTTTGTTTTATCTTTTCACCTCTATAATAGGGATGAACATAAGCTGGATGAAAGCCTAAGAGGACAACAGGTTGAAAGTGGCATCCTATATGGGTGCAGGCTGGAGCCCCAGCTGCTTTACTTCTGATCCAGCTCCCTGCTAACTGCTCGTGGAAACAGTGTAACATGGCCAAATACTTGAGTGGGAGACTGAACAAAAGCTCCCAGCTCCTGGCTTTGCTGTGGCCCTAGTCCTGGCCATTGTGACCATTTGGGGAATGAACCTGTGGATAGAAGATCTTTCTCTCTCTCTGTTTCTCCCTCTCTCTCTGTAACTCTGTCTTTCAAATAAATAAAATAAATATTTTTTAAAAGTGCCTTAGAATTCAGCACAGCAATTGTTATTAAAAGCATATTTCTGATAGAGAGGGCAAGATGGCGGAATAGGAAGGGAGCACACCGATAGTCCGGGGAGAGACAGTTTAATAAAAGCGGGGATACTGCAGGTTCAAGGAAGAGTAGGGGAAGAAACAGCAGAGGAAACTCTTCTGGAACTAGTGATTCACAGTG